>NEWO01001256.1:31041-66681 GCA_003013225.1 Phalaenopsis aphrodite
GCCCTCTAAAGTTGAAGATTTCTTGGTGGAATTAAGCCAAATTTGTTAGATTTTATCTTCTCAATGTGATAGCTTCACTTCTATGTAGAAATTTTTTATTTTCACCATATATTTGGAGTACATTGTGGAATTATCCTAAAATTACTATTCATGGTGAAAAATTAAGAAAAACATACGGAAATACATGAAATTGATAGTTTAAGCTTTTGGAAGTTAAGTTTAGTAATTTATACTTGAGTTTAGGATTTATTGAGAATTTTATTTGATTTTTAGAAAATGGCACAAAAAATGAAGAGGAGCAAGGGAAAGTCCACTTTCAATTCAAGCAAATTTGTCAATTTAAAAGCTCGAGATCGATATCCAGAAGTGAGCAGTTGAGAAAATTGATTCCTGGGCAGTGTTTTAATAAACTTGGTGGAGCTATGGAAGATTTGATAGTTCACCAGCAGTGGGAACATTTCTATTATTTTTTTTTTGTAGCAGTCATTTCTGTAGTTTGGGATTTTTACGCTAATCTCCCTGAGGCAGAGAAAGATCAGGTTGTGGTGAGAGGGAAACCAGTAGCTTCTTCCCTAGAGGTAATCAATTAGTTTGACCAACTGCCCACAAATTTTTTTTGTTTTTATTCAAATTATAATCCTACTGAGGGAGATTTAGATGAGATTATTTCTTCTTTGACTGCAGGAAGAGGATTGTAGAAAATAACAAATGATATAAGAGTGAATTTTCCTGCGTTAAAGCTTAATGCCACTGTAAAAGCATGACACTATTTTATTTCAGCTTGTCTACTCCTTATAAATCATCTAAGTGAAGTTACAAGAGAGAGATCCATTTTGAACTATTCCATTAAGCAGTCAAAGCTGATTGATATTGGATCCTTAATCTATCAGGTGATCACTAGTTTTGCTAGAGTTGCCACTAGTGCAGGATTGAGATTCACATCCTTAAACTTTTCTTTATGTGAGCAGGCTGGTGTGAGATTGATAGTTGGGAGGAGATTTTGCAGCCACTAAAGCTTATTACGAGTGTCAATCTAAGATTTGATAGTTGGGAGGAGATTTTACATCTCGTGCTTCTACTTCACGAGCATCTACATCACAAGGTCAGTCGACTAGTCCTGATTCTCAGTCATAATTAATGCAGAAGATGTTAGTAACATCAACTACACTGCAAATAAGGTACTAAATTTAGAGAACTATACAGGACATATTGATACTTACATGAAAAGATATAGTGATTATAAAGAAAATATCACACATCTTTAGAAAGCCTTATTAGGGGTGACCAAAGTATGATATTTCCTTCATATCCACATTACCCTCATTATGAGCCTACGAATTTTTGGGAGGAGGATGATGATGATGGTGATGATGAGGAAGAAGATTAATTTGAATATTTTATTTTTAAAGTGTATGACCTTTTATGTGTTGTAGTTGTTTGGACTGCTACTCTTTTATATGTTATTGTTTGTTGTAGTTGTTTGGACTGCTGTTGTTATATGTGTTGCTATTTATTGTGTTGGATATTGTTATGATGTTTAAAAATGTATTTGTGTTGTTGTGAGTAGTTATGTTTTGTTTTTGTGGTAGTGATTATGTGAGCGTTGTTGTTTAGTTGTATTTTGTTAGTTTGTGAAGAACTTATTCCAGAGATATTAGGAAGGTTTAGGATATTGCCACTTTCACTTAAGAATTTCATGTTTAAATTTTCAATTTACTACCATGTATTTTCTTTATGTTGTAGTTATGAATTTATATTTAGTTTGTGTTTATTTGCTTTTATGTTATCCTCAACTGCATAGAAGTATGTTAAATCTCATATATACTAAAATTATATTAAAATTTGATCAATTTATTTTTACTCATATTTTTAATTTTTTTACTTCTATATTTAGGAAATGAAAGTTCCAGTAAGCATGTTTTTTTTAGTTTTCATTCCTGCCTATATATATATATATATATTATGCTAAAATATTTTATCTTATTAAAAGTTTAAGTTTGGGGGGATGAAAACAATTTTCAAAACTTGAATTTTTTTTTATCTAAAAAATGCTAGAAATAAATTTGATTTGGATTGAAAAAAAAAATGATTATACATATGAAGTTATATTATAGAATTAAAATTTTGAATATAGAAATGAGTAAGAAAATTTAGTTGAAACCTATAGTGATGAAGAAAAATTAAAAGTTAAAAATTTCTAGTGCAGAAATGATAAATATTGTGTAACTATCTTTAGTAGGAGAAGTTGTATTTTTGAAGAATGTAGAAGGATTAGACTTTTATTTTCAATACTTCACTTTCTATTATTAAAAATAATTTTCAAAACTATTGTTTTATTTTTAAGTAAAGGATATATATCAAACATTTGCTTTATGAAAGAAAGAGTAGAATTTAAAACCATTAAAGATTTATCCAGATATAGTAATCCTCACCTAAAAAAATAAGGATTAAAAAGATTCTAAAAGAAAAAGAAAAAGGAAAGAAAATGATAAAGTAAAAGAAAAGTAAAAGAAAGGTAAAGTTGAAAAAGGGAGGAGAAGCTTGAGAATTAGTGCATAATCAAAAATTTGTTCCACATCTAAACTTTTTAAAGTATAAGACTTAAGAAACTCTTACGCTTAAGGATATAATATAGTAAGTATAATTATTCATAATAAAAATTTTAAGTGGGGGAGATAGAACCCTATATTTGGTAAATCTACAAGTATTTCTGAACTAGATAGGAACTCTTATTTTTAGATTTCTTCACATTAAAGATTTTTAAACTCAAAGTTTGTCTCATTTACTAAGTTTTTTCTAAATTAGACTACAATATTTCTAAAACTAAATTTTAGAATATCCTAAAGAAACTCATTTGCATAATCTGCTTATTTTGGTTTTGAAATATTGAAGTGTCAATTAAGGACAAGTAACATTTTAAGTTTGAAGGATTTTGATACACCTAAAATGTATAACATTTATGTACACATTTTTATACTTATTTTTTAGAATATTGTGCTTTAATGGAAGGTATTTGTGTGTTTTTATTTTAGGTGCAATTAAATGAATGAAATATGGTGAAAGGAGTGAAAAAGGATCAAATTTGGAGCAAAAATGAAGAAGGTGGGAAAATGAACTATGGCGCATGATCGCCCAGGAGACAAAGGTGCCCAGAAGACAGAGATGGTCGCGCCTAAACGCCAAAGACCTCGCGCTCACGGGCCAGGTAGTTAATGATGAAAATTCAAGGAATTTTGGATGAATTTTGAAGAGGTGTTTGAAGCAAATCTTGGTGAAACCGTGGATTACAATTAATGGGCACAAAAATACATTGAAATGACTCTTGAAAAGAGACAACTCTTGGAAGATTCATTGAATGTGGACACATTTTGAAGAGACACCAAAGCACTTTTTGGAAAACTATAAAAAGGAGGACTTGAATTGAATTGAAGAAGAGGAGAGAAAAAGGAGATAGAGATATAGAAGACTTAGGACACTTTTAGAGAAAAGAAAGTAAGGAGTTGTAGGATTTTATTTAGGGCTTCTTATAACTTTTCTCATTCCTAGTGAAGGAGAAAGTGATTAAATAAGTTTAGGTAAGAATCCATTATAGTTTTTTTTGTGAGATATAAAGATTTTAACCCTCTAGAGTTGGGCGACCAGACCTAGGGAGGATTGTAAGAAAAAGGAAGAGATTTAAAGAAACTTCAAGAGTTTAATGGAGAAGAATTTGAAATAAGTTTTTATCTTTGTGACTACATTTGGTTTTAATTTAGTCTTCTTGTGTATTTTACATGATTTCTACTTTTATACTTAATTATTATTGTGTTTTCTCCATGAATTCAGAGTTTTTTTCTATATATTTTTTCCTTAAAATGATAAGTAATTAAGATTTGTAAGAAAGTTGTGTTGTACTTCATTTACTTTATGATTTGGTCAGTAAAGATGTTAATATTTGTTGCGAGAACATATAAGATCCGTGATGATATTGTCTCAGTCAGATAATGGTAGAATCACTTGAGGTGGTATGGATTAGAATGTAATTTATATGGTTGAGTGCAAATAAACAGAGAAATAAACTTTGAAGGGTGTAGAGTTAGAGAAGTTTAGAGTGACATACTAAAGCCCCTAATTTGGTCTATGGTTTTATGTCTTGATATGAGAGGTTAGCCTCTAAGTGGAGGAAGAAGAGGGAACTCTAGAGTGAGAGCTAGTATCTTCCCTACCTAGCCCGTCTTCAGGACTATTCAAACTTTAGATTAACCAATGTTCTTTATAGTATCTCTTGTATGGGTAATGAATAATATTGCTTCTATTTGACACAACACAATTTAAATTCTTGCACAACATAATTCCTATACTTATTACTTATTCATGTTAAGGAAAAAAATATTTTATTTGTATTGCTTTCATCTTACAAAAATCTAATAAAATTTAGTTAGTTTTTTCACTTTATTTTCAGTTATCTAAATTACCAAAAAGAATCTCACTTTCACTCCTACCATAGTATCTATAGTTTGAGTAAGACTATTTTTCAAAGTAGAGTTCGTTATCCAATTTCTTCTTAAAAGTTTGTAGTTCTTCTTGTGGGTTCAATATTTTGGGGCTTAATCAAAAAGTTTTATATAACTTGATAACGATACGTATACTTGCCTAGTATTCCAATATTTAAAAGAACAACACACCAAGTTTTTGGCACCATTGTAAAAAAAGAAATATAAATAAATAGAATAAAAAATCTAACAACACCTACATCATAGTACTATCGTACCAGATAGAAATCAAGCTTTTGGCTTATGTTGTCAGGAAACATACAACTAGTTCCAAGCAGTGGAGTTGGAAGCAGAAGTATATATAAGAAAACGGGATCAAGCATCACCTTGAGTAGACTTCAGAGTTGGAGAATGAAGTAGCGAGAAATTAGGAGGCTGATTTTGCACAAGTACTTCTAAAAGTTCTTCAAGTTGAGCAACAAAAGAATCAGATGCTAACAAAGCGGTGTAGGTTCCAATACTTTCCCCATCTTCCGCCTCCTCACATGAAGTGGTGCCAAGTCCAATGACTCACCAACCTCTTCGGCATTAGGTAGCTTATTAGTCGTTTGCTTACTTGGTTGAATTCATTCATGCGGCCACTTTTCACCTACTGTTCTCTTATCCTCTCATTTTCTTTTTCTCTAGGGGATGCAATTCTTCGCAAACCTTTTTCTAAAAAGGTGGGTAAGAAATGTTTAATTTTTTTTTTCTTTCATCCCCTGCAGGCCGAGTTCTTGAAATGAGGAGTCAAAAACCTTGCTCAAGACCTCCTCATTTATTGGTCTTTCGACACTTAACATGTTCGTTCGCTTGGATGATTGACTCACAAAAAGAGGAGTAAGAAGATGGCAAAAGGATAAAATGCACTCGGAACCCTATTCATAAGAAAAGGGATGGAACATGAAAATCAAGGGAATATAAATTATGATGATGTTTATTGATCTTTATAAGAATATTATTGATATTGAATTCTCTTATTCTTTTGGCAGCTGTTACTCTAAAAAAAAAAAGAAAATGGGAGATAAAAATATATATAAAAAAGATACCCACACAAAAATCAAAAAGAAAAAAAAGAAGAGATAAAAACACAAATGGTTCGTTCAAATGGTCGGTCAGTCTCGTGAAATTATTGAATGAATGTAACGAATGACCCAATGATCATCACACAAATATACCAGTGCCAACCATCCTGTAATTACTATCTTGAAAAAAAGTGGTTGCCTAAAATGAAGTGCTTTAACAAAAATACAAAATCTGAGGGTAGGTTGCTTGTCAAATTACAGTAATTTACTCTATTCCAGATGAAATAACCCTATCTTAAAATGATGCATCTTCACGTTTTGACTCCAAAAATGAGGCAACCAAAGAGCATTAAAGACGTCAAATGATGTAGGGTTGGTTAACCAAATGACGATCGACCAAATCCAATTCAAACATCTGAATCAAACGGTAATGAATACAAATGTTATAGGAACCTAGCAGTGCTAAAATCAGTTACGAGGATATAATAAATAATGTTCAGTTACAAATGTACAATTTAATAGCTAATTAAGTAGTGTAACATTCATCTCTTTAACAAGGAACCATCATATAACTTAGAAAGCCCGCCTTTGAATTATAAATATGGGGTAAATTCTCAAGGGAAGAGGGAATAGTTTGTCACATAGAAAAATAAATATTAAGCATTCAAATCAGTCTTCTCTTTGCTTTTCATCCGATTAATGCTTTATTTCTTAGGCGTCATCCACCAAACAATTTGGGATCTAATACTCTAACATTTTGGTTAGGTGGCATGTGGTTGAGAAGATAGTAGATGACACAAGCACTCGACAATGATAATGATGTTAGGATTTTAATTGGATGGTATTAATTTATTTTTATTTAAATATTTTGAGTATTATGGATATAAAATTTGAAGTTTAGGCATGAGATATGTAAAATCTAAGGGTCTGTTTGAGATCACTTTTTGTTTTTTTTTTGTCTGCTTTATATTTTATTTTTCATTTTTAGAAAATGCATTTAATATTATTATGATTTATACATTTTAAAAAGAAAAAAATATAAAATATGTTTAGTTGTGTAATTTTATTTTGTTAAAGAAAAAATAATACATTTTATAAAATAGTTGGGTCCACGTTTGCTTCAATATTAAGATCCACCGCTCATGGTGTATATAATGCTTTCCTTACTCCAGTCAACCGAAATATTACCTGTGGGAGGCCAGCGATAGCATCAAATCGTTAGCGACTGTAGGCAACGGTGAGCGGTGATGGTGGGCAGTCGCAAAGGGTGACGGGCGTAGCGGGTGGCAGCGGTGGGCGACAGGCAGTGGCTAGTGGGGGCCAGCATGCAGTAGGTGGTGACGACAGACGACAGACTGCGATCGGTGGTATGATTCGCTTTAAAAACATGCAAAAATATGTTTTTTTTTTATTTTGAGCATTTTTAAAAGAGAAGACTTCCTCTAAAAAATTTTAAAAAAATAGAATTAAAATAAAAAAAAACAGATAAGTAAATACTGTTTTTTTTTTTTTTGCTTATTTTCTATTTTTATTTTTTTAAAAAATAATAATAATTAGATTTCGAAGAGGTCCTAAATTTTTGTCTACCACGTAATTTCCCATTTTTATTTTTGAATGAATAACGATAATTTTATAGCTAATAAATTATCATGAACAATGGCAGAGTCATGGACCTCGCCGTTGTCCAACCAGCCTCCGAAGCCGAGCAGGCGAAGCGCCGCTGTCTCTGCCTGCAAGAACTAATCGTAAGTTCCCTCCCGCCGTCCAAGCTCTCCACCCTAGCCAAGCTCACCCTTCTCCGTCTCCTTCGCGCGGAGCTTCGCTTTCTCTTTCGCCTATCTTCCCCCTCAACTCGCATCACTTCAAACATCGGCTACTTCGAATCCATTGTCCGCGTCCTTCTCCATCCCGCTCTCCGCAAAGCCTCCCGCCTCTGCAAGCCTGTCCCGTCCTGTTCTGTCCATGTTGATATCGTCTGCACCTTCGGCTCCTCCCCCTCCTGGTTCCTCGTCTCCGACTGCAACCCTACCCGTATCTCCTGGACCGGAAGTCTCCGCTCCCGCGCCGAGCGCGCCCTTCTCGCCGCTCGCTCTGCGTCTCTCGCTCTCAAACCTGCCTGTCTCTTTCTTGTCTTTTCCCGTGGGCTCCCAGATGACACGGCTTCGGAGATTGGCCGCCATCTCGCCGCCGTTGAGGTCGATGTACATGCGGAATGCATCTTTTTTGAGGATTTAAAGGAAGGTTGGATCGGGGTGGGATCGTGGGAAATGAAGGGATCTCGCTGGTTTAGAGTCAAGATAGAAGGTGATGATCTTGAACGTGTTAACGAAGTTCCTAGATTTCTAAGCGTGAGTAATGGAGAGAAAGCGCATTTGGGGAAGGATGCATTTGGGGAGTTGTTGTCGTGCTTGAGGCCTGGAGGGATAGTTACGGGGGATTTGATAAATTTTGATACGACTGCGCTGATTGCTATGGTTTCGGGGATAAGTAATGGTTCTGCGGAGATGCTGCTTAGGGAGCCGGAGGGTGACCTGAGACAGCGATTTAAAGGAAACTATAAGTTTGTAATAGCGCAGGTAGTTGGTGCCTTTTTTGCTTTTCAATGCTCTTTTTTGTAGCCGGTAAAATCCAATATCCATCTGTCTTCCGTTTATACTCAGAATTTTCTATGAGTTTGTTTTGAGCATATCATTTCATTGAGCTTTGTTTTGTTTTTTGCACTCTTTTCGTTCTTTACCTTTCTTTAACGAGCCTTTTTGAAAAGGCTTTTTTACTTTGTTTCTGATTCTTCTCATCTATTTTGGAGCATAGACTATGCGTGTTATTTTTAATCTCTTACATTTTGCTTTTCAGTGATCTGTTGTGAAAATTGTTCTGGTACCTTATTTTAATCGCATTCTTTTATAACTCTTCATCTTCAGGCAACTTCTGAACTTGAGCAACCAATTCTGGTAGAACTTAAAGTTGCATTAGAAGGGAAGAAAGGCATTATATGTGAGAGCGTTCGCTTAGAGTTCAAGGAGCTCATTTTCATGTGTGGAGGAGCTAAGGAGAAGTTAAGAGCAGATAAATTGCTACATCATCTTATGTGAGTTTTTTTAAACTGATTTTCTAATTAATGTTTAATTTTATGTTTCTTTTTTATTAGTTTGATTGACTATTAATTTTCTGAGAGCTGCACGCATGTAGTTTTTTCAATAATCATAAATTACATCATGAATCTTGACTTTTAGCAGCATGATCTTGTGATTTTTAGTTTTAAGCTTGCACCATAGTGGTTCTTGGTATTATACTATCTATGATGTATAAGACAACTATATTTACTGTTTTTGAAAGAAAGATCAACTTGAAGTTTCTCCAGCTTCCATGCTAAAGGACAGTTTGGGGCAGCTGCAACTTATTAAAAAATATATGTGAAGCTCCTGAAAAATAATATGATGTTCAAAAAGCTGCGGTGGCTATTACATTTTTTTTTTTTTTGAAAAGTCAGACTGCAGCTAAAAGGTTGTCACCGCATGTAGCTAGAACTGGTAGGAAAACACAGATTTCAATGGTGCCAAAATGCAGTTTACCCAAACAGATAAAACTACGGTGTGGTGCCACACTGCCATCGCACCGCCGCCCCAAATGGACCTTTAGTAAAAAATTTCAAGATTATCTATTATATAAATAAGTCATAATGGTTCTAAAGCATGAAATTAGTGGAATAGTATGATTTTAAACACTTGACCTCTTTCATGGCAAGCTAACCTCTTCCTAGCAAGTTGTGATGACTTCATTGTTCAGTCAAGATGATATAAACATGTAATATGATCACATCAATGTTGAATTAGCTTAAGGGTCCATTTTGGCACAGCGGTGCGGTGGCGGTGCGACACTGCACCGTTGTTTTGTTTGTTTGGGTAAACTGCGTTTTCACAACTTTTTCAAAAAGCTACCGCTGAAATCAACATTTTCTCACCTCTCCTGGCTAGGTGCGGTGGGAGCATTCTAGCTTTGATTTGACTTAATAGTCGCTGCAGTTTTTTGCAATATCAGATTATTGTTCAACAACTTCTTAATAAGTTGCAGCTACCCCAAACGGAGCCTTGGTGTAGGTCTAATTTATTTATTTATTTTTGTGGCAACTGCTTGTAATGGAAATATTAGTGATTACCTGGTTGAAATTTGAATAGCTTAAGTTCACTAATCTAGGTCAAACAAATAAGTTGATGTGAATTCTTCTGTTGCTTGATCACAGATATTCTAAGAAGCATGTAAGTGTTTTCTGCTTAATTTTTCTATCATCGTTCTATTCCACTAATTTCTTGCTTTAAAATCATTATGACTTAATTTGATAGTAGATAGTCTTAAAATTCTCTCATGCCCTTGGCATTTATGACTAAAATCTTTATTCTAAGCAATATTCATTATAAACTGTGCCTTTGTAATTGGTGTCATCGAAAAATACTAAATTGGAAAGGGCTATCATTGGAAAGTATTAGATCACAGTGATACGTTCTTATTATTTTTTTGTATTTTCATAATCAAGGATATTATCCTCTTTTCTATCTTTTTTCTATACTCTTTATCTATGTATAGCACTAGTATTTGTTCGATAATACTTTAGTCTAACTGGCTAATCAAGGAGATAATACTTTAGCACACCAACTCTAACTGGCTAATCAAGGAGATAATACTTTAGCACACCCACTCTAACTGGCTAATAGCACTAGTATTTGTTCGATAATACTTTAGCACTAGTATTTGTTCTATATTCATCATTCTATCTTTTTTTGTATTTTCATAATCAAGGATATTATCCTCCAACATTGTATTAGAGCCACATTAGTCTAACTGTCTGCTCTCCTCTTCACCCCTTTCCTTGCCACTTTTGATCAGCATTCACTCATTACATTTGTTAAAATCATGCGCTCCCTCGCTGCGTACATTCATTTGGCTAGCTAGCTCACCCTCTCTTGTTGCACTATATTGCATGCCACACTTGTTTAACTCAATGGTGTGATCACTTTGCAATGTGTGCTTAATACTAGTGAACTTGCACTAGTTGAACTCGATAATTTCATGACTCACACAACTAGGGGTGTAAACGAATCAAACACGAACGAACAGAGCTCGTGTTCGTGTTTGGTTTGTTTGAAATTAATTATGTTTAAAATAGACTCGTGTTCGAAATTATTCGTTAAAAGTGTTGTTCGTGTTGAGTTCAATTTGTTCGAAATAAGATCGAATTGTTCGAAATGTTTGAATTGTTTGAAATATCTAAATGAATCAAATTGTTTGAATTGTTCGAATTATTCAATTTGTTTGGTTTGTTCGAAATCTTCAAATTGTTCGAAAATAGTAAGATGTGTTAGCATATTTGAATTGCTAAGATTTTATAATATTTATATGAATTAAAATATTATAATATATATATTAATATAACTACTACTAATATGTTATTATTGTTATTAATAATTTATTATATATTATAATTTATAGGATTTAATTATTTAAAATATGATAAATTTTTATAATATATAATTTTTTTAAAAATATCCTAAATTTTTTATATATAACTATTTTAAATTATTTTATATTTCGAACAATAAAGAATCGGATCCGAACGAACATATCACTGTTCGTGTTTGGTTCATTTAACAAATCGAACGAAAAAATTGTTCGTGTTCGTCTCATTTGTTTATCGAACGAATCGAACACGAACTCTCTCGAGAACCGAACACGAATTGCTCACGAACAACGAGCTCTTTTGACAGCCCTACACACAACTACTCGATCTTCTCAATAGGTATCATGAGTTTTCACTCATAACTCATTGAATCGAAACTCTAATCTACCACTGTTACTAACAAGTAACATCAAATTTAATGATACCAATTATCATCCGCGGTTAAAGGTTTTTCTCTTTTAAGTCGATTCTCAGGATAAATTTCATCAGCTTGATATCTCTTTTCTCCGATAGTGCTGGCCAAGTTTTCAAAATATCAAGGACCTAACTATATTTTTCTGAAATAATTTGTCATTAGTAAAAAAATTTCAATTTGTCTAAACAATCAGGTTTCAAAACTAAAAAAGATACAAGATTTCTTCACCCCATAAAGTTTCAAGAAAGTCATGCATCTCACATCTACTTTTTTTTGGAATTTTTTTCTTATTCTAATGATACACAAATCCATGAGTATTATTATATAGTATTGGGAAGAAAATGGGGTAATTATGAGTTATTTCAACACTACCCCTTCACTAGTGATTTTACTATTTGGCTGAAGTAAAATGAAGAGTTTCCTTTCACTAATTTCATCTTCGATCTACATCTTTTCTTCATTTTGTGAAAATGTTCTATCATGGACTTTTTGTGTTACAAAATGCTCTAGTCTTCAACCTCTTACTCTTGATTAATCAAACTTTGCTATTTGTTCTTGCGGTGATCGGGGAAATCACACAAATGGTGGGCATAATGGTGGCAAGCATTGTGGTGGCCTTTAACACCTTTCTAGCTTGCCCTCATTGCAGTCACATTATTTATCCTCCATTATTGTATTTTTCCATAGATCAACGTACTTCCACAACTGGTCCAATCCTCATGAATCCTTCGGTGCCAAATCATTTGGATCAGTTGCTCTCTTTTAGGAAGATTATGATCATTTGCTTCAACAATCTCAGGCATCTATCTCAGCATCTCGCGTCGGTACCTTTGGGTCTGCTAAGTTGTCCTTATTGGTATATTTTATGTTTTAGATTCTAGTGTTTTCTTCTATATGACAGATAAGCGACAATTTTCTTACATCTTACTATGTCCTCTCTCCCACATTTTTTCTATAAATAAAAATAGTTGGTGGTGGAATGATAATGTGCAAAAAAAAATAAAATACAAGTTATATTATAAAAATTAGTTTAAATGTAAAATTTTAGAGAATTTAAAAAAATATATATATAAAATGACTCGTGGGGAGTCTAAGAAAATAATCTGTGATGTTAAATTTTTTGCTTTTAGTGATCTTTATAATAGATTACATACTAAATAGGGTGAAAAATATATGTATAAACTAGTCAAATAAAGGTAAAAAAAAGTAAAAATTTAAATCAACCAAACTGTAATAAAGATGAAAATAAGAAAGTATTTTTCTTAAAAAAAATTATTTAACATAGGTGAGTGAATTATTTTGATAAACTTGTCAATGAAATTTCTGAAAATACGGTCGAGCTTAGTGATCTTAATATCTTTAATAATAATAAAATATTTTAGTTTTACCGTCGCAGTACTAAAAAAGTTGAGGAAGCTTTAAAGAAAAGTAGGGGTAGAAATTCTGTAGAACCCGATGATATCCCAATTGAAGCGTGGAAATTTTTAGGAGAATTGAGAGTTTATTGGCTTTCTGAACTCTTTAATATTATTTTGAAAACTAAAAAAATGTCTGAGGAGTGAATGAATAGTACTTTGATCCCTATTTTTAAGAATAAAGGGGATGCACAAGAGTGTGCAAATTATAGAGGAATTAATAATGTGTCATACTTTAAAATTATGGGGGAGGGTAATTGAACATAGGTTGACATACTACAATCATAATCAATTTGGATTTATGTCAGACAAGTTTAATATGGAAGTTATATATTTATTGAGAGGTTTTATGGAGAAGTATAGAGAATAATGAGGGTCTGCATATGATTTTTATTGATTCATAAAAAGCTTACGATAAAGTTCCAAGAAATCCTTTGGAGAGTTCTAGAGAAGAAATGTGTTGATATGACTTATATTCAAGTCATTAAAGATATTTATACTAGAGCTATTACATGTGTTCAACAGAAGGAGAATTGACCAAATATTTTCCTATTTTAGTTGGTTACATTAGGGATCGACTTTAAGCCTATATCTTTTTGCTTTAGTTATGAATGCTCTTACTGGACATTTATAGGAAGATGTACCTTGTTTATGCATTTTATTGATGATATTCTTCTTGCGGATAAAGCTAGAGAAAAAGCTCAGTAAAAACTTGAAATATGGAAGTTTACATTGGAGTTTAAAGGCCTTTGTTTGAGTAGAACTAACACTGAATACATGGAATCTAATTTTAGCAGTAGTAGCTCTAGTGACAGAGTTGTAACCATGGGTAATCAAATTATTAAAAGGTGTGAAAGCTTTAGATATCTCGGGTCTATTGTTTAAAGTGGTGGTGATATAGATAGGGATGTTATTAGTAGAATTCAAGTTGGTTGGTTAAAGTGGAGGAATGCTTCGGGCCTATATAGTGTGATAGAAATGTACCACTTAAACTGAAAGGTAAAATTTTAAGATGGTGGTGAGATCTGTAATGCTCTATGGTGTTGAATGTTGACCTTTAAAAGAGAAGCATAAAACTAAGGTAAGTCTTGCTGAGATAAGAATGCTTAGGTGGATGAGTGGCTTTACACTTAGAGACAAAATGCAAAATGAATATATTCGTGATAGGGTTGGTGTAGCTCCAGTAGTGGAAAGATTAGAGAGTCGTCTTAGATGATTTGGTCACATTGAACGTCGATCATCTGATGATCCGGTTAGGAGAATAGATGTTTTAGATTCTACTTATGTTAAAAAAGGCAGAGAGGTAGAGCTAGAAAGACTTGGGCATTTTGTATAAAAAATGATCTTAATTTATTAGAATTAAATGAAAATATAACACTCAATAAGACGCAATGGAGAAAAAAGGATTCATGTAGCCAACCTAGTGGGGTATAAGCTTGTTGTTGTTGTTGTATGACCTCCCTCCCACCTGTTATTTTTATTGGTAGCTCTTCTTTAGCTATATGCAAAGGATCTGTCTATTTTTATTCTTTCGTAATCTTAAATAATATTTTATATGTGTCATAGTTTCTATCAATCTTTTACCTATACATTGTTAACTTGTAATTGCTCAATACTTTTTATACTTCTACCGTCTCTCTTAGGATCTCACTGTGAAGAAGATAATAGGTGCAAGTGTTGAAGCTGGCAGTTGAGCAAGGGATGAGATCAAGTTGATGATCATTTAAATCACTTTTAGTTATAACTTAAGTATCTAATCGTGGAAAGATCAAATTATCATATTTGTTAATGTTTTAATGACCCAATTTTCTTAGAAAAAATATTGAATGTGGTGATTTGCAAATCAATCGATTGAGATTGAAGATGATGTAACTAGGAGTCTGTAGGTGCAATTAGATCGTCAATTAGGATCATATGAGGGTGATCAAGACTTTAAAAGCTTGGCTATTCGATCAAGTTTTAAATTACAATATGATAATGATGAATTTGATTTTTTTTCCCCTTATTTGGATAAGTTTGTATTTTAATTTAATCCTAGATTCAGGTAATTTTGTCATGAATGATGATTTAATTGGAATTTATCTTGTTGGTATTTGTGTGAAGGGTTTTTCTCTTTTAGATGGAGTTTGTGTAGGCATGGATTAAGCAAACAGAGCTGTAATTATCTATTTAAAGGTTTGAAATCATGCAAAAAAAAAAAAATCAATGAAATCTCCTTTTTCTTTTTTATTTCATCTTCTTCTCCCTGCTGTGCTCTGTATTAGTGTGTTGGTACTCTCTGTTTCGTACAGATTTCCATTGAAGTACTGATGCTGATGCTGCTCTCTTTCCTATCCGTTTTCTTTGCTATGGCTGATGTTGTGAATTTTTCTCTGCTGGCCTGCGATGCTCCATCTGCTGACGTCCCTTATTTCTAAGTAATGCTTGCTGTCTTGCTGTTCTTGCAGTTGCTGCTGATTTCCTTGCCGTTTGCTTATGCTGCTTACTTCTTGTTTGCTGCTGCATGTCAAATTTTGCTGCCATTGCAATGTACAAGTCTTCCAATTGCTGAACTGAGTTCAGAATTCATTCTAGCTCTAAAAATAATGGATGAATTGATTATGATGCTGTTTTGAAGTCATCCAGCTCAAAAACAATGCTTTCTTTTTTTGGTTCATTGGAGGAAAAAATAAAATAAGTGAAAAAACCTATCTACGACAAAGAAATTTTAATTAAGTTGGTGTTCTAGGGATAAAACTGGCATCATAGCACTTATTCTTAGTGATTGGTACAAATGTTGAAAGGATATAAAGACAAAGAAGAACCACTTCTTTGTCTTACCGAGGCATTGGAAAGCAAGGAGAAGTTGAAGAAAGTAAATTAATGGTTAATAATTGTTGGAATTTTTTGCTTTTGGTATTTTATATTTCTATTATTTTCTATTTTTAGTAGTTTCAACTTTTAGAATTATCAATCATTGGTAATTTCTATTTCATTTTTCTAGCATGGGAATTTTGTGGATTTTATAGTGTGGTGGCATTCTACTATTTATCTTGTGACAAAGTATTAGGAAAATGAAGATGAATCATTATCTTTATATCTCTTGAAACTACATGATTTTTTAGCCCTAAATCACCCTGTAGCTGTTGGGTACGAAGTTGAGGACTGAACTCGAGACTACCATTAGGTTACGAGGCACGTCTTTTGTTGACGTCCTTGGTTGAAGAAGATAAAATGATGGCTCCCTTTGTACCCTTTTTTCGGATTGATGGTTTTGGATTGCGGTGGGATTTGATTCGGCTTTGTCCCATCGCAGGTTCCTTATATATCGAGAGTTCTAGATCAACTTCGTTTTGACACAGGTTCATTTCATATCGAGAGTTCTGGAATGGCTTCATCCCGCCACAACTCGTCGTTTAGTCGTCAAGAGTTCGGACCGGCTTTGTCATGGTATCGAGGCTTTTGCATCAAGACGTTGGGTCTGCCACAAAATCAAGGGTTTCTACTTTATCTCAACTTTTAGCATCGATAAAGGCTCCCAGACACAAAATAAATAGCGATTTAACTCTACTTGTGTGTCTCTGTACTTTTCTTTCTCCTTTGAGTATGTCATACAAGTCAGCTATGACAGACACCTAATAAAATTTTATCGGTTCTAATGGTTCCATTAATTCCGAAACCTTGTCGCACCCTGAACATGAAAACTCAACTCTTGTGTCAAGGGATTTTAATATTGATAAAAAGGGGGAAAGAAACCATGGTGCGAGTATTTTAATAAGCATGGCATATGAAGGAGATATATCTTGGGAAATTCATGGTAAAGTTGCAAATTGAAAACCAAAATCTAAGCGTAAAGGTCGGGCTTAAAAGCCAATGCTGATGAAATTCATGGGCATTCCACCAATTCAAATGCAATTCCTTTCACAAAGGAGCAATTAGAGCACCTCCGCATATTATTTCAATCTCCAATACCATCACCGACTATGTGTTGCTCTTTAAAACAAAAGGGCAATTCTCCAGTCACTACATTGTTAGGTGTTAATCTTAATTTTATTTATTCTTTGATAATTGATTCTGATGCAGCTCATCATTTGACCAATTGTTCTAAAGTATTCTCATCCTATAAATCTTGTGCAGGTAATAAAAAGTTCAAAATTATCGATTGTTCACTTTTGTTAATTGGTGGGATAGGAAATGTCAAACTCACCTCATTGTTAATCATACGTGATGTGCTTCATGTTCCCAATTTATCTTATAATTTTTTGTTCATTGCTAATATTATTTTTGATCATCATTGTCAATCTAATTTCTACTCTTCTTATTGTGAGCTTTAAGAATTGACCACTTGGAGAATGAATAACAATGCTAAGGAAAAAGGATGAATTTTATTATTTTGATAATGGATTTGATGCAAATAGACATTTTCAAAGCATTTGTTTAAATTCTAGTTTCGTTTCCAAAGATAATGATACTATGTTCTCATTATATGTCAGGTTATCCTAATTTTCAGTTTTATTTTATTGTTTATTTTAGAATAAAAATGTTATATTTTTAATGTGAAGTTTTTCAGTTTGCCAAATATCATCATGTGTCTTTTCTTCCCTAAATTTACAAACCAACCACATTATTATTATTATTATTATTTATTTTTAATTTTTTCCAACTACATTTACTTTGATTCATATTGATATGTGGGGTCATTCTAAACAAGTTATATACTTTGAAAAAAAATATTTGTGACATTTACCAATGATCACATAAGGTTAAGTCAAATGTATTTAATGAAAAAATTTTCAACAGGAAAATAATATTAAAAAAAATTTACACCATGTTACAAACACAATTTTAGACAATTATTCAAATATTATAGAGTGATAATGATCGAGAGTATTTCAAATGAAAAATTGGTCGATTCTTTTTTTAAATGATAGTTTATCAAAGCTCTTATATATAAACGCCACAATATTGAAAGAAAAAATAATCACTTATTAAAAGTAGCTCGAAAGAAAAAATAAGCACTTATTAGAAGTAGCATTGGCATTGTTGTTTACAAATCAGGTGCCAAAATATTTTTTGGTTGAAACTTTTTTTACTGCTACAATCATCATAAGTAGAACATTTAATAATGTTTTAAAATATGAGACACATTTTGGTGTTTTTTCCAAATCGGCTCTTATATTCTTTTTCTTTAAAAATATTTTAGTGTGTTATATTTGTTCACATTTATAGTCATAATCAATGAAAATTTAGACCCAATTAAAAAAATGTGTTGTTGGTTATGCTCCTATCCAAAAGGGTTGTAAATATTTTGATCAAGAAAAAACCCAAAATGGTTCCCCAACTATTAAGAAGTGGTCAATTTAGTCCCAAACCTGTGAAGTAGAACTAGATCTAGTCGGTAGGTTGATTGCAGGAGTGAGATCCGACCGGTCGATTGATTGCAGGAGTGAGATCCGGCCGGTAGGATGATTGCAGGAATGAGATCCAACAGGAAGGAGAGGAAAAGTTCAGATGCAAGAGGTTTGATAGAACTTGTTGCTGTGTAAGGACGAAGTTTTTAGTGGCTGAACTGGCAAAGGTGGTCCGACGGAACTTCGGTTGTTCTAGAAAGGTGTTTATTGCGGCTGTGCAGGGAAAGGTCCAACTGCAAGGAGTTTCCTACATCGGGAGTGTTCCCGTAGGGAGAACAAAGCTGGGATTCGATCGAAGGCTCTGATATCGCGTAGAAAAATGGGGGAGATATTTCTCTAATTCTTTAATAGTCAAGTTAAAACTCCTCTCATTATATAGAGAGTAAACTTTAGGGCAATCATAATTCCTATAATAACAACCTACCAGAGATACAACAAACACATAAGGAAAGAACTACAAACATAATAATAGAGAAATAAACGGGGATAAATCTAAATAGAAAACACAATTCCACAATTATAGTAAACCGATTACATTGGAGGGGAGAATAATTATAAAATCATTACTTTAAATTGAAAAGAAAAACGAATTAGAGATATTGTGGAAGTTAACCCAAATCACAATAGAAAATATAATTATTCTTGCTAAGAACATTAGGTAGTTACAACCGTAAATTACAACAAACGACATTATGATACGTTGAAATAGAAAATTACAACAAATGACAACACAAACTTAAACTAGGGAGGATCTTGGGGTGGTGGTGGTGGTCTGCAAGGGATCAGAAGGTGGTGAGATGGTGGACGAGCTGATCAACCAATCGAAAAGCAGGAAGGTAGTGATATTCAAAGTTCCAGACAGCTAACAAGCAATAAATAAGATGTGGAACTGCTGTTTTGGGTGATGACAACAAGTGGGAAGAGGGTAGGGCGCAGATTCTGAAGGTGATGATGCCTAAGAAGGAGAGGGGTGGTGGCTGGAGAGATTGGGAAAGGTAGGGATAGTGGTAAGGTTGTGGAATGGGCGATCTTGGTGGCTGGAATAGCAGGAAAAAAATCAGGAATGTTGGCGGCAGCGGCTTGGAATGCATGGAACAACCAAGGGAGGGTTGTCCCAAGGATGCGATGGCGAGGAGGATGATTGGAGAACGAAGACGGACAGTGGAATGAATGACAATAGGGGTTAAATGACTGGAAGGGATGGGAGTTGGTGGGGAAATGTTGTCTGGTGGTTCCGACAGTGAAAAAAAGTCGGTGGCAACATTGAGAAGAGGAATACAAATGATGGAAAAGCTGGCGATAAATACCCTCGCGAGAACGAGCATCTGCCGGAGCACCATCTGCCTTTAGATACAGCCTTAGAAGGGAGAATGAGGACGCCGACGACAGTCCTGATAGAAAACATATGCAAAATTGAAAACAAAAGGCAAAGGAATCACATAAATAAGCCCTAGATACTTAGGATTGGATCCCTTTATGGAAAGGAGGTGTCAAACCAACATGGGAGTGCCGGCCGGCCCTCCTAGGTCTTGACCGATCCAATCCAAATGAAGCAATTGTGGGATCGGATTCCACGGCTCTTTATGCCTGCATCACTGCACCGGTGAGGCATGAAGCTCTTGCGTCACAATACTTGGGTTTTCTATAAGAGATAGGTTGAAAATTAGTAGTGTATTCCTCGAGGAGGGCCTTATTATTGTTGCCATCAATTTTAAAGGCCGAAATAAATCCCAGAAAAATTACAAGAAAATCTTGGATAGTACTTGAAGGTGATGATTGCTTGAGTGTTATTTAGGAGTTTTTTTACGAGTAGATGAGCTGGAATCAGTAACACTTGAATGATTGGGTGATGGGAATTTTATAGCCAAAATTAATTCTCTTGTTTCATAATTCTGTGATGATGATAGCCTACTTGTTTATGGTAGTGATGTAGACTTAACATTGTCAGCACATTGATGAAGCAAGGAGCGAGCTGAGGCCCTTTTCATATGTACGATAAAGTGAAAGGACTAAGATTTTAAACACAAGAGAAGTTGATAATTTATTGCCATGTTATCGAATGACTAGTTGAATTCACTATTCAATTTGGGCAACGATACACTGCGTTGAATGTGCTTTATAGTTTGATAGATTCACATGATTTTCTAAGATCGTCTTAAATGCTTCTTGGCACTTTGTGTTGGTGGAGATCTCTGTAGTATACTTTGGATGAGAAAGTTATGCTAGTTAGGTTCTTAAGCCAAGCCGAGAGGATCCCAAGGTAATCCCCATGACAAGGCTTTCTTGAGCAACCACCCGGGAAGATTTTCCAATTACACTTGAGGAGCCACCTTGGAATATGTCATTTATGTAGTGCTCCAACTGATGTGACATCTTCATATTAATGCTTGATCTTATACTTTCATTACAATTATGAGCACTTGGTTGACAAATATTAGATTTTTGGGAAATCTCGTGCATTTATAATTGTGATATTGTCATAAGAATTTTAGGATATATCAAGAAATTCTTGAGAAAGATCATCCTATTTAAAATATAATCTTTTAATGATTGAGGCTTTTTTTTATGTAGATTATGTAATATCTATTGAGAACTAAAACTCTACTTCAGGATATTACCTTTGTGGGTAGAAATCTTGTGTTTTGAAAAATGTTAGATATGGATTGTTCTAGTTCGATCTAATGCTAGCCAAACACGAGTTTATGGCTCATTTTTCCTGTAAAACATTGTAGATTAGAACCTCATTTATGAATTTGATTTTCCTTTTACAAAAGCTTATGATATTTAACTGTAATAATCATCGGCAATTTTTGTTGCAAGCAATTCTATTTTTCATCAGAAAACTAATTTTATTGAAGTAGATTGTCACTTCATCGAAGACAGTCTTTCCAAAGAACACCGTCAAGCGAATAACATTTATTTGATATCTTTCCACTGTGTATTAGTGTAGGAATACTAAATTGTTGTGTGAAATCATTGAAATATGCCATTTTAGAAAGATATGTTTGTATTATTATTTTATATCCTCATAATTGAGTATATTTTATCTTTACTTCTCCTGTTTGTGCTTATCCTATATGCTATATGTTGGTACTAATACCTCAACCAATAATGCATGTGATATGTCTGCATCGACAGTAATATTTTTTATAATTTGAATCTCATTAATTTTCATTGTTTTTTGGCCGCAAGCAAGACATCATTAGCGTGCAAAACCATAGATTCTACTACCCAGAAGCTTGTGCCAAACTATTAGTGTAATTTCATTTGGAAATTGTGTTATGACACATTTAGAAAGTGTATTAGTGTAGGAATACTAAATCGTTGTGTGAAATGATTAAAATATGCCATTTTAGAAAGATATGCTTGTATTATTATTTTCTATCCTCATAATTGAGTATATTTTTCTCTCTATTGCTCCTGTCTGTACTCATCCTATATGCCTATATGACGGTACTAGTACCTCAACCAATAATACATGTGATATTTCTCCTTCGAAAGTAATATTTCTTATAATTTGAATCTCATTAATTTTCATTATTTTTTAGCGGTAAACCTGACATCATTAGCGTGTAAAACCATGGATTCTACCACCCAGAAGCTTGTGCCAAACTTTCACTGTATTTTTATTTGGAAAATGTATTATGATACATTTATAAAGTGCTCTTGTGGCCTCTACTTTTATGAAGTGCGGGCTCAAACACCATCCAAACGCGGAGATGGAGCTTTTATCCAATGAGAGAGATGGACGTCATGTATTTTCAGTTGTTTGCTGCAGTGCCTTGGGCCTGCCAGTGGCAATTATGTAACCATCGTGACATCAGGACCGTTAATCAGCCATGCATAATGGATTGCTAAACTTGGAAAGCAAATATCTAAAAACACGAACTTGATGATGAATTTATAATAAATAAAGTTTCAAAACGATCCCCAACTTTTGCAAGGGATCATTTTAGTCCTAGAGTCTATAAACATTTCAACTGAGTCCCCAAAGTGTTTTAATATGGGTTGAAATAATCCACAAGAACTATTCTAGCTCGAATTAAAGTAATCTGGGGATATTAACTATTTAGATTTCTCTTTAGCTTTTTATACTCGTATGGACTTTTATTAGTTTGCAAATGCAAGTGTTTATGATTCATCCTATCTAAATAACTTTTTTTTGTCTTCTTTGCCATATAAATGTCATTTGCATTGGTCAATCACCGTCAACCTTATTTCGACAATCGCTTTTTCTCCCTTGAAACTTGTTTTGTCTGCAGTGTATTGGGCGTACTACTTTATTTATTTGACAAACCTTTCATAATATCTTCCTCTCAAAGGTGACGACTTATGCACCCATCAAAATTGCATATTTGCTTAGAAACATCAGCTAGAAGGATTAATAATGTATGAGCTATCCGTTAAGTATTAATTAATCTCTCTTTCGGACTCTTTTTAATTTCTTATATTGCTTTTCGATTATACAAGCCAAGAACCATTTCTCTTTAAGAAACATGATTGAGTATTTGATGGCTTTCCATCTTCATTTGTACTGCATTCTCCCTAGCAGTTTACTAAAGCATAAGTGATTTGTTTGCACTCAACGGTCTCATTTTACTTCATTATTCATTTTGTTGATGGCCGCTATTTCAAATCTGTAATATGTAATTTATTTTGCAGTCATTATTTTAAAACTCAGGTTTATTATTTAACTGGGGAATTTACTAGCATACAATATAATTTTTATGTATTTACATCTGTCATTTAAGTTTTGATCTTTACTTATATTACACCTAAATCTTTAAAAAGTCATCAAATACCTTACTAGTACTGTACTCTCATACCCCCCTTAATCTGCAGTTTATATATCCCAAAATTGTTTTCCCTTGAAACTAAGTTATAAAACTATCGCCTGCTTCAATTTGATCTTATTTAAACTGTGCAGTGTTGTCCCAGACAGACCTTCGGCACGCATTTCTGATCTTCCAACAACAAGAAAAATTGGAGAAAAGAACAAGGTCATATTTGGAACTGGAGATCACCACCATGCTCCGACTTTAACGGCAAATTTAGGTTTTGTAAGGGCCATCTCCCAAACTAGCATGTCTTTGTTAACCATTGAACATAGGCCTCGCGCACTAACTGGTGATTAGCTTTTTTATTAACTGAATTGTACGTCATATGCAAGTCTGATCTGCATTAATATGTTGCTTATTTTGATTTTTATTTTTTTTTTATTTTGATCTGAAATAGGACATGTTTAATAATTTAAAAAAAAAAAAAAATCTATTTTTATTTTGTTTGATGACGGCCATGATTTCATTTTTGCCTACAGGATTGGCTTAGCTTTGTACGTTTAGAGAGTCATGCGGGGCGGAGTTTGAAAGTTTATTTAGTGAAGGCATCAATACTAATTTCGATAATTAACCTTAACATTTATAGACGGATGTGGGAATGGCATTGGTGGTTTTAAAATTGTGTTTGGATATTAAAATAAAAATGCTCTTAAATTTTATTCCCAATTATTTATGATGACATCCACTAAATAGCTCGAAATGTGTATTTTATATGACATCCACTAAAATACTAAAGGCTCCATTTTCTTGGTTTTGCTGGTCGGCCGTTTTGAGCTAGCAGTTGACTGCAAATCCCTGGATGAGGAGCTCTTGCCTGTGGGATGAGGCTTATCAGGCAGTGGGTGAATCTCGGTAATTTGATAGTTAGCTCATGCCTTGATGAGGAGACTCCTTTTGAATGTTCTTGGAGTATGTCACTGTCAATCTCTAACCCTCTAATGAAAGGGCACGGGAGCTTCCGTCAGGTGGCTGTCGATGCTAAACTTTTCCCTTGAATTTGTTTATGGCGAGAGACGGGTCAATTCCTCCGCTCGGCTTGATTTTCCCTGGTCATCTATTTGATGACCTTCATTTGGTCGAACTCTAGCCCTAGTTCGGAAGGGTTGCACCCAATCAATTTAATCTTTTGATCTTCTGTTAGTGGATCTTCTTTACTGGTACTTGTCTCCTAGACTATTGAATCTCCTCGAGATTTATACTGATCATTTCTAATGTGCATATTTTAGTTTCTCGATGCACTTGCGTCTAAAAAATCATGATGCAATAAGAATAAGAGAATTTAATGAAGAAAATAAATTTTATTATGATTGTTCAATGGTTCGATAATTGAACTCTTGAGATTTTCGTGCCCAACATTCCTGCAAATAAGGCATGATGTATTCCTTTGTTATCCCACTTCCTTTTGTGTTTATATCGGAGTCGATTAGCTTTTCAACTTCTCCATGACAGGTGTTAAGTAACCTTTAGATGGTCTTCCAAGAGCAGAAATGACGAGGAGAGCCTTTAGACTGTCTATACCACAAGCCCATCCCGAGGCAAGAAAAAAGTGGAAGGCAAGAAGGGGCTCGAGGGAAAAAGGAGGCCAGAAGAAAAAAGCCAACCAGAAAGACAAAAGTTAGTTAAGAAATTTGCTCACAAAAAATAGAGGGCAGACAAGCTGATGGATGAGATTGGATGGTCTGAATAACTTCAGGACCTTTGAAAAGGGGAAGGATCAAGCAAAAGGAGGAACCAAGTTGGATGATTCATCCACCGACACATTGACCAAATGTCTTGTTATTGCCTGTGTCACACTAGCCAAAACATCAGTGCAAGGATTAACTAGAGCTCCACTGCCCGAAGTGCAGAAAGCTATTGGTGCATTGCTGTTGCCGGAGGGTAGAGGATTGCAAGCACTACACCACCACCTGGCGAGAGCAATTTTTCGCTTCAGTGATCTTAGGTTATTAACTCCTTTGTATGAGGAGACCTGATATTTGTGTTTAAAAGAATTTTTTTTTATCTTCACTGATATTATTTTTTGATGCAAAAGAGGCGGTAGAGATTTTTTATTTGCCTTAGGGGGACGCTGGCCAGGGCCCAACTCCAGGAGTGGTGGAGGCAAAACCGACAGTAGCGCGGAGTGAGGAGAATGTGGTCAAACCCCCGGCTCTGTGATGAGGCAGCTGATGGACCGTAGAAGCCCCTAAGTCATTGGCTCGTCTCTTAGAAGAAATGAAGGACTCCTTCGATCAGGTAGCCAGGATGCAACGAAGGGAGGAAATAAAGAAGTTGCAGACAGAACTGACGGCCCTTAAGCTAGAGTATTCAGAGGAGCTGACGACTCTTGGGGCAGAGTTGACAGCTTTCAGGAGACATGCTCGATACTCTGGCTCCAAACTTAGGTTGATTGTCTAGATAGGCTTGAATTTGGTGGTGATGTATTTTATATGAAGCTAGTTCAGCGAAGGCTTGTCTCAGTTGAAGTGGCCAATGAACCCCTTATAAAATATTTTCTTCCTAAAATAATTTTGGCTCTATAATTTTTAGAAATGAAATTTTTATTCAAGTAATTATTTTTCTCTCGAATACTATGTAGATGTGATGCATTTTTTGAAAAGCAAGGTTTGATTCTCGTGTGGCGCTCTGATTCTCTCTCTTCTCTCTCTTGATCTTCTACTCTTGCCTTCTTTGATTTCGTCTGGATGGCTTCTTAGTCTTCTCCAAAGATGTTCGGCTTGTTCCTAGTGACTGAGAGGTCATCCATGTTTCCCAAGGGTGTGTGTTCTTGTAGGACATTTGTGTTCTTGATAATAATGTCTAGGTCTGAGAAGATAGAATTGAACAATCGGGTGACCAACCTGTTTCAGACATATCTAAATTTTCTATTGAGAAAGGTTTGATGGGGTCTTTGATTTACATTCTGTCATATGATGCGGTTGATACTTAAGCATTATGGCGAAATCCCAACCTATATCAAGTTAAATTTGATTTTTGCCTTCATGACATCTGTCATCCACTGTCATTGGGCTAGGATGCTGCGGTCATAAGAACCCTTCTCATTCATGTTCTCCTTTTGGGTGGCTATGTAATGTTTGGGTTGACGGGCAAATCTACTTTTTTCTTTGCCTTGAAAATAAGATCAAGGATAGGAAGCTGTGTTTCCTCTTGGGATCTTTGTGTGACTGTGGAATTTTATCTTACATGACCGAAAGAGTATATAAGAAAAAAAAATTGTGCCTCATCAGACTCGAGATGAGGCACAATATGTTGAAGGAATGTGGCTTTCGGTCCACCAGTACACCGAGGCATTGGTGGTGATTGGGTCTTACAACCAGGTAAGTTCGGTGTTATGACTACAATCATAAGGGGAATAGAGGAAGGTTGATCAGACAACTCAAATTTCTTGGAAGAAGCTACAAAAGTAGGCAGCCTGCCCAATAACTTTAGGGGCAACGAGTAGAGGGGCTTCAATTGCTGGTGTTGATGAAGGGACCACATGTTTAGACTTTATTCATTCCATTTCTCATACCATAGTTATGATTCAAAGAATCTTCACTTGTGAGCTAATTCATACTGAGTGAAAACTTTATCTGATAGGCGCAGGTCTTTCAAGAGGGCAACTCCAGAGGGCGGAAAGGACTCTGAGTATTTTGGTAAGCCAAGAAGAATTTCTTAAGGAATGGTTAGATCCGAAGTAGGCGAACCCTCAACTTGTTGCTATAAGCTTCATTGAATTTATGAAGATGGTGAAGGCTAGTTTTCCCTCCCAAGCTGCTAGATCTGAATTCAAGTGAGAGTCTGATCTAACTACTTCTGAATAGCAAGTCCATCAAAGGAAGGAAAAGGCTCAGGCAACCAACTCAAGCATCTCGCCTCCCCCACCTCCTGTAAAAGGAAGAAAGGGGCCGCACACGAATGGAATCCAATGTAAAACGAGCAACTAAAGCTATTCTTCAGCAAGAACTCACGATACACCCTAATCACATGAAGAGGGATTGGTACTTGAACTCCCTGGGAACTGATATTTATGTTCAACAATATCAGACGTTCTCTAGTCCAAGAACATTGATAAGTATCTCTACGGTCACAACCATCTGGACCTGTGCCAAGTTGTTAAATGATATCAATTATTGGGCTTTGATGTTACACAATTTTTATTCTCACTCTTACTCAATGCCAAGGGGCGGGCTCTTAGATCCAAGTGGAGGGCTCGTTGAGGATTGAGCAAGATCTGCTGAGGAACATGACATCACAAATTTTATGTGATTTTACCCACTTTTATTCCTGTATTTTATTTTTTATTTCATCTTATTTATCATAGTTTTTTATGTTATTTTATAAGTTATAGGTGTCAAACATGCAAAACAAAGTTAAAACACGTAAAAAAGTGTGGTTTGACGTGAACATGGTAGATCTAGGCGCGACCATGCTGTTTTGAGGCTTGGTCAGACCGTCGAACCACCAAATCTCATTTTGGATGGTTTCTTAATGTTGAGTATTGCTTGATCTTTAAAAGGGAAGCTCATGAATAGAAGAATTCTTTGGTGGAAAGAAGAGTTGGAGATGGTTAGAGAAGAGGTTTTTGAGAGTTTTCTTAAGGTTTCATCTTCCTCTTTTGGGGTTGAGGTCTTAATGGTTTCTTCCACTTTTTTCTTTGTATTGTTCTTATATGTTCAGAGAGGTCATTGTATGAGAGAGGAGTTGGCTACTAGAAAGAAAGAATAAATCATTTTGCAAGTGTTTACTTTTTAGTTTTATTTGCAATAGTGGTTTTGTTGGGAAGTTTTTCTGGGGTTCTTTCTATCATGTGTAGCTAACTTTCTTTCACGCCTCTATGATTTATGGGATGTGGTTTTGTGATTTTCTCGAATGATTTATTTCCTTGTACGTTTTCCTGAGACATCATGGCATTTTCATTGTTGTGTTAACCATAGAGTTTTATTTACTTCTAATTTGATCAATTAGGATGTTAACTGACTTTATGTTATGTGGCGCTGAACTGTTGCGCAGAGGAAGGAAATGGTTAACCACAAAATATGGGTAGCAATAAACATATTTTATCTTGGTTTTACAACCAAGAAAGGTTATTAGAACAAATCTGTGAAATCTCATGGTAATTCAGGAAGCATTAACTTCATAGATTCTAGCATTCTTCTAACCTAAACATAAGCATAAGGAAGACTTTTTATCCCAGTTGACAACAATCACATTGGGGATAGTCTAGAAAAATCACAAATCACCACATTACTTAAATCATAAAAGTGCGAGCCTCAAATATCTTGAAGAACAGTAAGATTTATCTGTCGTTGGTTTCTATCTTTACCAAACATGTTATCCTTTATTTTTTCTTATAAGTAGGGTTTTAGGACACCATCTCTTGTTTATGATCATGTTAAACTAGGTTTAAAAGTTTAGTAAACTGGAGATTCACCCATCATAATAGTTCTTAGCTCTTTCCTTGTGGGATCGATTCACGGTACTCTTTAACCGCATTATCACTTTACATGTATTCTTGGTGGATGCCCTTACTCCGTGATCAGTTCTAACACGCAAGTTTTTGGCGTCGTTGTCGCTGAAAGGCGTTAGTAATTATTTTTTCTTGTAGGAAAACTTTAGTTGAAAAACCCAGGATCTAAGTTTTGTACATTTATTTTCTTCTTTTTATTTTGAGTTTTTTGTTTACACCTGTATTTCTGTATATTTCTTTGCAAGTGCTGAAAAATTACAAAGCTGAAAAAAATTTATAAAGTCAAAAAACCAAAAAAAAATAGTTTGATGTTATTTTGTTTTCTGGTTCTTTTGCTTTCTTTTGCATATTATGTGATTGCACTTGCATGTTTGCTTGTTGACTGACTTGTGCGGGTCAGTATTTGCTGCAAAAATTTGTTATTGTCCTTTTAATGCATAGGGGAGTTGAGGTTGGCCTTGCCCCTTTTGATCATGAGATCGATTGCACATTTAGACATCTTAAGAGATTGCACTTGCTTACTGAAACACCTATTGAGATGGCTAACCGTAACCCACCCACTATGAAACCACTTAAGAAATACGTCAATTCTTCTATTGAAAAAATTTACATGAGCATTAACTATCCATCTGTTGAAGCCAACACTTTTGATTGAGACTTGTCATAATCTGAGTGGTTCAAAACAACTAGTTTGGGAGACTTTCTTCTGAAGACTGATTCTTGCACTTAACCGATTTTCTTACTTTATGCCACCTTTTGGTACAATAGAGTCACCAACAATGTCGTTAGACTGAGGTGTTTTTTTTCCTTAAGGGACTAAGCTAAGGTATGGCTTAATCACTTGCACCAGGATCAATCACGACTTGGAATGACTTAGCACAAAAATTTTTATCCAGATATTTACCTACATCCAAAATTACAAAACTTAGGAATGATATCACCTCATTTACCCAAATTGATGGAGAATCTATTTATGAGGCTTGGGAGAGATTCAAGGAATTACTTAAGAGGTACCCAAATCATGCCTTACCTGACTGGCTGATCATTCAAACCTTTTACAACGGATTGGTAGGTTCCCTAAGATCCATTATAGATGTTGTAGCAGATCCTTAATGTCTAAACCATTTAATGAAGCATACCAACTAATAGAAGAAATGACCACCAATAATTTTAAATGGCATGTTGAGAGAGTGACACCCCAAAAGGTTAGCCAGTATTCATGAGTTTGAGGTATTAATTATTATGGCAACCCAAGTAGCGACACTAGGAAAATAGACAATTTGGGGATGAATCTGATGCAAGGAATTCTCTAATTGGAACATTAATGACATTAGTGTAGAAAACCAACATTGGGGTAGAACTCAAGCCAATCTTATAGAAAATTGTAAAAACTAGGTCAAGGACCACATTTGCCAAACCCATCATTGGGAAATCACTTCAAAACCCCAATTTAGGGAGGATAACCTATTCTTGGAAGAATTAATATTAAATTTGAGGGATGAATCCAACACTTGTACCTAAAGTTTATCAACCTAACCAAGGCTCATTTGGAATAATAATAACCCTAGTGTAGGCAACCAATAATGGGCGAGCACCCATGTTGATCATGTAGGAAGTCAAAATAACCAAGATAGTAACTACCTTAAGTATTTGGATGAATTATTGATAAATCTAGGGAAAGAGTTATAGAGTAAAGTTGATGCCCATAGAAACATAGAAAATCAAGTTGGCAGTTAGCTAACATGTTAAGCAATGAACTCTAAAAGATATCAAGGATAGCAGAGGGCCATAATTTTGAATATGAAAAGTCTGAGTTGGATGATGTTGTTTGGATAGTAATTTAGGAAGATTGTGCTCTTTTCTTCAACGACTCTTGCATTATAAGGGAGGTAGTTGAGCCTATATGGCCACCCATAGAATTGCATCAAGAGGATGAGTTAGAAGACAATCCTAGGCAAAAGAGTAATTAGGTAGAGTTAGATCCCAAAGCTAAATAACCCAGGGAGAACCCAACCTAAAATTTAGGGGACCTTTAATTTCTTATAGCAGCCCATTTCTGGGAACTTGTGATGAAAACTCTGATATGCAAAGAAGGGAATTAATTGGGAAATTTTTGGATTTAGAAAATACCCTTAGGAATGATAATCTGAACATAGCCCCTACATACCCTCTAGAAGTCTGCTACCAAACTGATAGGAAAAAGTTGCAAGAAAAAATAAATTTTGAGGAATTACTCAAAACTCTATGAACAACAAAAGATTGACTGATTTATCGACAATTACTAAAATAGAATGTATAACCTAGAGGAAACTTTTTGGTCAAGCTGAGGACGGTAAACCAAGCGGTATCTTGGGAGGCAGTCCAAGCATTATCTGATGTGTTAAACATATTTTTACTCTCTGCATTTATTTTTAAATTCGTTTTGTAATTTGCTTTAAAATTTGCTTTAAATTTTCATTTGGAGTAGTATTGAATCTTGTTTCTCTATGTAATGTCAACCTCTATATTGAGTTTCTTACAACACTTTAGTTTCTTACTCACTTTTGAGATCGTGGCTATTGAAATCTGATTTGTAGTTTGCTGAGATTTATGTGAACCATGCATTTACTCCTGTTCTGCAGTTACCTAATTTTTATTTCTACGGCTACTTCATGCTATATATATGATGGAAAAAAACAAGTTTGGGAGGGAGAAAATGACACCTTGATATGAACCTAAAATGTCGCTTACATAACCAATAGAGAATTAAAAATTTAAATTGGTAACTCTTGTTAGGAAGTGTGATTTATTTCAAACTGTTTATCATAGTCTAGTAAAAATAGATAAATGTCATTTAGAAAGATTAACTTTAATTAGTTAATAATAAGATTTAGAACTTAGCAACTTTAGATTTTAGTTTAAAGAACTCATAAATTATTAAAAATGTGTAAATTAAGTGTTAAGTAGCAAACCAATAATGTTACAATCATTTTCAGTATAATTTAATTAAGTTAGAATTATCTTAAGTTTTAATTGAAAATATAACCTAAAAGGTGTGGTATTAAAATATAAAGTGTTGAGTTTTACTACTTAAGAAACCCTTCCCTTCACTTTATTTAAAATTAAAAGAAAAAGTAGCCAACTAAATAAAGTAATTCTCAAAAGAAAAGAAAAAGAAAAAGGAAAGAAAAAGAAGAAAAAAAAGTTAAAAACCTTTAAGGATAAGCTTGCGGTTGGTAGTCTGAGTTGGATGATGTTGTTTGGATAGTAATTTAAGAAGATTGTGCTCTTTTCTTCAACGACTCTTGCATTATAAGGGAGGTAGTTGAGCCTATATGACCACCCATAGAATTGCATCAAGAGGATGAGTTAGAAGGCAACCCTAGGAAAAAGGGTAATAAGGTAGAGTTAGATCCCAAACCTAAAGAACCCAGGGAGAAACCAACCTAAAATTGAAGGGACCTTGAATTTCTTATAGCGGCCCATTTCTGGAAAATTGTGATGAAAACTCTGATATGAAAAGAAGGGAATTAATTGGGAAATTTTTGGATTTAGAAAATACCCTTAGGAATGATAATCTGAACATAACCCCTACATACCCTCTAGAAGCCTGCAACCAAACTGATAGGAAAAAGTTGCAAGAAAAAATAAATTTTGAGGAATTACTCAAAACTCTATGAACAACAAAAGATTGAGTAATTTATTGACAATTACTAAAATAGAATGTTGAACCTAGAGGAAACTTTTTGGTCAAGCTAAGGACGGTAAACCAAGCGGTATCTTGGGAGGCAGTCCAAGCATTATCTGATGTGTTAAGCATATTTTTACTCTCTGCATTTATTTTTAAATTCGCTTTGTAATTTGGTTTAAAATTTGCTTTAAATTTTCATTTGGAGTAGTATTGAATCTTGTTTCTCTACGTAATGTAAACCTCTATATTGAGTTTCTTACAACACTAGGCATATTGAAATCTGATTTGTATTTTGCTGCGATTTATGTGAACCATGCATTTACTCCTGTCCTGCAGTTACCTAATTTTTATTTCTACGGCTACTTCATGTTATATATATGATGGAAAAAAATAAGTTTGGGAGGGAGAAAATGGCACCTTGTTATGAACCTAAAATGTAGCTTACATAACCCAGTAGAGAATTAAAAATTTAATTTGGTAACTCTTGTTAGGAAGTGTGATTTATTTCAAACTGTTTATCATAGTCTTATAAAAATAGATAAATGTCATTTAGAAAGATTAACTTTAATTAGTTAATAATAAGATTTAGAACTTAACAACTTTAGATTTTAGTTTAAAGAACTCATAAATTATTAAAAAGGTGTAAATTAAGTGTTAAGTAGCAAACCAAGAATGTTACAATCATTTTCAGTCTAATTTAATTAAGTTAGCATTATCTTAAGTTTTAATTGAAAATATAACCTAAAAGGTGTGGTATTAAAATATCAACTGTTGAGTTTTACTACTTAAGAACACTTCCATTCACTTTATTTAAAATTAAAAAGAAAAAGTAGCCAATTAAATAAAGTAATTCTCAAAAGAAAAGAAAAAGAAAAAGGAAATAAAAAGATGAAAAACAAAAAAACAAAAAGTGAAAAACCTCTAAGGATAAGCTTGAGGTTGGCACAATGATTATTAAAAGAAAAAGAATCAGAAGAGTGGCTAGCGTGAGATAAATAATAAAACTTTTTCATGATTCCTTAAAAAAATTCCTTTTAGTTAGCTTCAAAGGAAAGAGTTAAGTAACATTGAGTTGGTTAAAATCTATCGAAATTACATTAATAATATTCAATACTAGTAAAAGAGGCTTAAATTACATCAATTTAATGATCTATAGGATTTTTTAAGAATAATAATAAAGCGAATTAAGGAAAGGTCATGTTATTAATCATTAAACAAAATTAATCTACAATGACATTTGAACACCTTTATTTATCTTTGATAAGCATATGGAAGAATTAAAAAACTAAAGAAGTACCTATCATCTTCATTAAATCCAACCTGAGTTATGTGATTACTTAAGAGCAAGTAATAGAGTAAGTTAGGGGGTATTGACATTATCAATTTTACGTGATTTTATGCACCTTTTTTTCCTATATTTTAACTTCTATTTCACCATATTTATCATGATTTTATGCTTTTAGAAGGTTCTTTGTGTTATTTTTTAAGTTACAGGTTTTAAACATGCAAAATAAAGTAAAAAAGAATGAAAAAATATTCTTTGGTGTAACCACACCAATATTTGGCATGATCGTCCTGGTTTCAGGCATGGTCATGTTGTTGGACGGTCAGATCTCATTTTGAAAGTTTTACTTTTTCATACAGATTTTTGCTACATCTTTAAAAGGGAAGCTAGGGCCGGAATAAAAGAATTCTTTAGTGCAGAGGAGTGTTGGAGCCACTTGGAGGAGAGGTTTTTGAGAGTTTTTGTTAGATTTCCTCTTCCTCTCTTGGGGTTGAGGTCCTAAGGGTATCTTCCACAATTTTCTTTATATTTTTCTTATATGTTTTGAGAGGTTATTGTATGAGAGAAGAGTTGGTTACAATGAAAAAGAGGAAAAATAGTTTTATAAGTGTTTACTTTTTAGTTTTAGTTATAATAATGGTTTTGTTGGGATGCTTTTATAGTGTTCTTTCTAACATGTGTAGCTAAACTTTCTTTTATGCCTCTACCATTTATGAGATGTGGTTTTATGGTTTTCTCAAATGATTTATTTCTCTATATCATTTTCTTGAGACATTAGGGCTTTTTCATTATTGTGTCAACCATAGACTTTCATTTACTTGTGATCTGAACAATTAGGATGTTAACATAGTTTGTGATCAATGTCTCATTTAGGGTTTAGGGTTTAGGGTTATATTTTCCTTAAGTTTTAATTGAAAATATATCCTAAATAATTTTTTTGTGGTGAAGGGTTCAATTTTAGTTGGAGGAACAATAACTCAAATGTTACAAATCTACAATGGGGAAACAACACTGCGAACCCATTGGGAAACTCTAACAATCAAGAGAATCCAACTTATAAACCTTATTAGCCTCCACGTTTTAATAATTTGCAAAGTAAGGAGAACAAGTTGTCAATGAAAGAATTGATATTGCAAATGAGAAACCAATTACAAAGTTAAGGAGCTGTAAATAGAAACATGGAAAATCAATTGGGATGTATTGTTGCGGCACTTAGCAATAGACCTACAAGAACGTTGCCTAGTAATGTTGAAGTAAATCCTAAAAGGAAGTGGAAGTTGAAGTTGAAAAAGATGAGGTGGAAAATGAAAAATTTAATGGAGATTTTCATTTTGAGTCATAATGTTCTATTAAACTAATGAAAATCACAGTAGAAAGATCACCATCTCCATTTACTAAAAGATTGAATAAAAAAAACAGAGATAACCAATTTTCAAAGGTTTTAGAAATATTGAGAAAATTGATGATAAACATTCAATTTGTTGAATCCTTGAAACAAATGTCATGTTATGTGAAGTTCATGAAGCATAAACTTAATAAGAAAATGAAGTTTGTAGATAATGAGACTGTTGCACTCAGTAAGGAGTGCAACGTTATAAATCAGAAAAAGCTTCCTGAAAAGCTTAAAGATCTTGGAAGTTTTACTATTTCTAGTGCTATTGGCGAAAGATTTTTTGGAAAAGCATGTGATTTAGGGGCCAGTGTTAATCTTATGCCTTTATCAATTTTCAGATGGTTGGGTTTAGGACATATTTCACATATAACTGTAACTCTTTAGTTAGATGATCATTCAATTACCTATCCTAAAGGAGCTATAGAAGATGTTTTGGTAAAAGTTGATAAATTTATCTTTCTTATATATTTTATTGTATTAGATATGGAGGAAGGTAAAGAAATTCCTATCATTTTAGGAAGACTATTCCTTGTCACTGGAAGAGCTTTGATAGATGTGCAGAAAAGAGAACTAACTATGAGAGTTAATAATTAAGATGTTACATTTAATACTGCAAAATCAATGAGATACCCTGCAAAAGAGCAAGAGATTGAATGCTTCAGAATGGATGTCAATGAATATCTAAGCCATAAATATTTCAAGAAGACATTCGAAAGGGAGTTTGAAAATGAATATGTGGAATATGAAGATGATGATAAAATTCAAGATGAATCTACGGAAGTAAGTAAAGAAGATTT
>NEWO01001256.1:84470-97793 GCA_003013225.1 Phalaenopsis aphrodite
AAACCACCTAAACTTGAGTTGAAAATATTGCCTAACCACTTGAAGTATGTGTTTCTGGGAAACTCATCTACATTACCTGTTATTATATCTTCAGAGTTAAATGATTTGCAAGAGCAAAGACTTTTGGATACATTAAAAAGATATAAGAAAGCTTTTTGTTGGACCTTAGTTGATATTAAAGAAATTAGTCATTCGATCTGTATGCACAAAATTATACTGGATGAACAATATAAACTAAGAGTTGATCCACAAAGGAGATTAATCTCAATGATGAAAGAAGTAGTCATGAAGGAAATTCTGAAATGGTTGGACATTGGAATTATATATCCTATTTCGGACAGTGCTTGGGTAAGTCCAATTCATTGTGTTCATAAGAAAGGAAGGGTGACTGCTGAAGCACAAAAGAATAATGAATTAATATCTATCAGACAAGTTACTAGGTGGCGTATTTGCATTGATTATAGAAAATTAAACACTGTCACTAGGAAATATCACTTCTCTTTATTAGACCAAATATCACTAGGAAATTAGACCAAATAATGGATAGACTTGCTAGACACAAATATTTTTATTTTTTAGATGGATATACCGACTACCATCAAATTCCTCTTGCTCCTGAGGATCAAGAAAAGACAACATTTACTAGTCCTTTTGGAACTTTTGCTTTTCGAAGAATGCCTTTCGGATAATGTAATGCACCTACAACATTCCAGATATGTATGATGTATATATTTAGTAAGTTAATTGATGATGGAAGAGATGTCTTTATGGCTGATTTCTCTATATTTGGAACATCATTTGACGCTTGCTTAAATTATCTTGAAAAAGTTTTGGAGTTTTTTGAAAGAAATAGTTTAGTTCTAAAAATGAGAGAAATGTCAATTTATGGTTTCAGGAGGAATTGTGTTAGGGCATAAAACTTTAGAAAATGGTATGGAAGTAGACCCTGCAAAAATTCAAGTTATATCTAAATTAACACCTCCTACTAATGTAAGAGGGGTTAGAAGTTTTCTTAGACATGTTGGTTTTTACAGGCGTTATATTAAAGATTTTTCAAAAATTACCAAATCTCTATGCCAACTTTTAGAAAAGTATAAGAAATTTGAATTTACTGACAACTGTTTAAATGTCTTTGAGTTATTAAAAGAAAAACTAATCACAGCCCCTATAATAGTTTCACCTAACTGGGAGAAACCATTTGAACTGATGTGCGATGCTAGTGATTATGCTATTGGAGTTATTCTTGGACAAAGGTATGATAAGATTTTTAAAGTTATATACTATGCAAGTAAAACTCTTAACGATGCTCAAATTAACTACATTGTTTCTAAAAAAGAGATACTGGCTATTGTGTATGCTTTTGACAAATTTAGATCTTATTTAATTGAAACTAAATGTGTTGTGCACGCCGATCACTCTGCTAATAAATATCTGATGCAAAAGAAGGATGTCAAAACAAGGTTAATTTGATGGATACTTTTGATGCAAGAATTTGATTTTGTGGTTATTGATAGAAAGAGAACTGATAATTAAATTGCTAATCATTTGTCGAGATTAGAATATCATGAATTATCTGACATCGACAATGAAATTACGGACAGTTTCCCTGATGAACAACTCTATAATATTAATGAGTGGAAAATAACATGGTATGCTGATATTGTTAATTATGTTGTAAGTGATATTTTTTCACCTATGCTGACATTGCAACAGCAAAGAAAATTCATTCATGATGCGAAAACATATTTTTGGGATGAGCCTTATTTATATATACAATGTAAGGATCTTATTATGAGAAGATGTGTACCTAATGAAGAAACTGAACTAATCATTCAGAAATGTCATGATTCTGAATTTGGAGGACATTTTGGAACAGATAAAACTGCTTATAAAATTTTACAAGCTGGATTTTATTGGCCTACTTTCTTTAGAGATGTTTACAGATATATAAAAATTTGTGATCGATGCCAATGAGTAGGCAATATATCTAGAATAAATGAAATGCCTCTGAATTTCATGTTAGAAGTTAAGATCTTTGATGTTTGGGCATTGGATTTCATGGGACCATTTATTCCTTCATCTGAGAACTTATATATATTAGTTGCATTAGACTATGTTTTAAAGTGGATTGAAGCACAAGCTTTACCTTGTTGTGACGCTAAAAGTATTTCTTGATTTTTAATGAAAAACATTTTCACTAGATACAGAATGCCGAGAGTGATTACCACTGACGGAGGATCCCATTTCAGGAATAATTACATTCAGAGATTGGCAGAAAAGTTTAATGTTATTCATAGAATCTCTACTTCCTATCACCCTCAGATCAGTGGGTTTCTAATAGAGAGATTAAACAAAAACTGGAGAAGACTGTAAACCCTAGTAGAGTAAATTGGTCTACTTGATTGGATACTGCATTATGGGCTTATAGGGCTGCTTATAAAACTCCTATTGGAATGACTACTTACAGGATGATATTTGGAAAGACTTGTCACTTGCAAGTAAAATTGGAGCATAAAGCATATTGGGTGATTAAAGAATTCAATTATAATTTGAAAGATGTTGGTGAGAAGAGATTGTTAAAAATGAATGAATTGGAAGAATTAAGAAATGAATCTTATGATAACGACAGAATTTATAAGGAGAAACTAAAGTTATGGCATCATCAGAAGATTAACCAGAAGAACTATGAACCAGGACAAGAAGTTTTGCTTTACAATACAAGGCTGAAGTTATTCCCTGGGAAATTAAAGTTTCGTTGGTTAGGACCCTTTAATGTGACTCGAGTTTATAATTACGGAGCTGTTGAAATTGAAGATCAAAATATTGGGAATAGATTCAAAGTAAATGAACACAGATTAAAGCCATATTTTGAGGGTAAAAGAGAAAATTTTAAAGAGGTTTTAATAGTTAGTCAACCTGAAAAATATCTGAATAGGTCAGACTGACAACGTTAAACCAAGCTCTTTGTGGGAGGCAACCCATAATTATCTTTATTTTTATTTTTATGGAGATTTTAGTGTTTTTGTTTGAAATTATCGTTAGTTTGTGGTATTATTGAACTCTACTACTCGTATTTACCCTTAAATCATCATAAAAATTGGATCCATACAGAAAATTGGAACGTATTCGGACCAGAGAGAAACTGTGAAATTTTTTCCTTAGGTGTTGATGGCGGGCTCGATGCCGCCGACGACGGGTTTTTCTTGAGAGTCCAAACAATTAATTCTCAAGACTTCCCGACAGCGTCATCGACGTCGTCGACGGTAAGAACGGCGAGATGACAGTTTCATGAGTTTAAAATGTCAGTTTTTGGCGGTTTTAGGCGAGATTTACTCCCTATAACCTTCCAAACTCGGTTCTTAAATTCATATTACCCAAAAACAAATTAAAACTCACCCACATTTATCCCTATGGCTTTCAATTCCACTGAAAAATCCTAGATTTTGAGTGTTTAACCGGAGAAAGTTCATTAGTTCTGAGGCGCAATGAATCTTCAACAAAGTGCAGACAAAGAGGAGATTAATCAAAGAAAGAGGATTCGTGAATAGAGGATTGAACAATCCTTTGACTGTAATTGAAGATATGATTGTGCGACGACGATGGGAAGTGTTTTGCTACACTACTGCCGCCGTAGTTGTTTCTGTCGTGAAGGAGTTTTATGCTAATTTACATGGAATCAACCAGAGAGTCGTCTATGTGCAAGGCAGATGGATAACTTTTACTCCTGCACGGATTAATGAGTTATATATGATCGAGAATGTTCCTGTCTACCATTATTCCAACTTCGTCCCAACAAGAAATCTGATGAATGAGATCTACCAATTTTTTTACGGATGAGACTGAAGATTGGGAAAGGAGAGAAAATGAGTATGTTAGTTTCTCTGCTACACTTCTAAACCCCGTTTCTAAACACTAGCACTTCTTCATTTCTACAAAATTATTACCGACAATGAGGATCGATAATGTTACTAACACAAATAGCATATCAAGGAAAATATTTTGATTTAGGGCTTAAAGATCTTGGATTTGGGGCGATTACAAAGTGTTTAGACACCGGATTTTATCATCTCTCGGTAAGAGCTTCACTCCAAACTAAAAATATTTGATTTTCACCTTGAATTTCTTCCACATTGAGGAGATCCAGAAAAAAAAATTTTTGAGAATGTGGAGAAAATATTTGGAAAAAATTCATGGAACTTAGTTTTGAACTCTTAGAGTCACTCTTGGAAGCCATTATTCGAGTATTTGAAGTGTATTTCGGAATTTTTTTATAATTCTGATTAGATTGAAATGGCTCCGTGACAAAAGAGGCGGCTTGAGTTTGACGAGTCTTGCTTCATCAATGCGAAGGCTCAGCCAAGATTTACTTCAATATTTCAAGGGAAGAAATGTATACAAGATTGTGTTTTTGAGAGTCTGGGAGGAGAAGTCGAACGAGTTATTACCGAACGAAAATGGAAAATTTTATGTTATACCACCAACATGGCTGCTGTGAATGTTGTGAAAGAATTATATGTCAATGCATTCTATTTTGAGGACGGAACCGTTCGAGTAAGAGGGTTTTCTATTGAGTTTAGTGCCTCCCGCATTAACTCATTTTATGAAGTCCCAGTCTCCTATATCTGCAATTATGAAACCTTCAGTACAATGGAAGGACCGCTAAACAATGTCATTAACTTTCTTACAGATGGGAAAGGGACATGGAATATAAAGCAGCAAGAACGGGTAAATTTTTCTGCTTCCATGTTGAATGCCACATCTAAAGCGTGGTGCTATTTTATTTCCTCTACTCTATTACCTACCTATCACCATAGTGAGGTAACAGGAGATATCGCTATTCTAAATTTTTGTATTCAGAATAATCGGACTATAAATGTGGGGAGAAATATTTATAAGAATATTTTGACCACGACAATGAGTGAATCAAGTGGAGGTTTGGGACATCCTGGCCTCATTTATGAACTTTGCCAACTTTCTGGAGTTGAAGTTGGAGATGATGAAGAATGGGTTTACCCTATGAAACCCATTAGTAAAGCTAATTTAAAAATGTAAGAATCCCATGAAGGATGGAGATCTGGGAGTAGGAATAAAGAACCTTCTACTATTAGAGATATCCCCTCTACTAGTTATGACCTTCCTTCCTCTAGTTCCCCTACCCTTCAAGATTTAATGAATGAGTTAACCTTGCAGTGGAAGAGTATAGAGGAAATAAATGAATTGGGGGATTAGAACGTAGACATGATTATGATAGTTTGGGTAACCACTTCAATTTAAAATGGTCGGTCTCTTCTTTTATTCAGGATTATCTTTATACTTGGAAATTTTCCTTTTCCGTGGATAAAAATCTGTGGTGGTATTCTCTTGTGTTTCTTTGGTTCATCTAGGTAGCGAGAAATGAGGCTAAGTACGGTAACAATTTGTCTGCTCCTTATATTACTGTCTCTAATATCTTGGCTCACTTTAAACGGGCCTGTTGTTTAAAGTGGGTAGGATGGACATCTTCAGATGGCCACCCCCACCTACAGACTGGGTTAAATTTAATATGGATGGCAGTTGGATCTCTAATGTTGCGGGTGCGGGAGGGGTTTTAAGGAATCATTTTGGACAGTTTTTATATTATTTTGCTTCTCCAATTTGCGTCGCCTCTCCTTTGGAGGCCAAAAGTTGGGCTTTCCTTTTAGCCATGAAGGTTGGGGCTCGTCTTAATTTTACTAAAATCATTTTTGAGACGAATTCTCAATCGCTTATGAATGCGTTCTACAATACCACTATTCCTCGGTGGGATTTGCTTGCCAATATGAATAGACTTTGTGATTATATTAACAGATACAAATTAATTTTTTTTATTTTTTTTTCATTTACAGAGAATGTAACTCCCTGACTATTTGGTTAGCTCATTTGGCCAGGAACTCTAGTAATATTTGCTGTGGCACTTTACCCATGCCACATCTTCGCACTCTTCTGAATGGTGATCTGCTTGATTCTCCTTATCTTCGATGCTAACGCTTTGGTTTGCTATACTTTTGAGAGGCATAGCTTGTATATGGATCACCTTATGGCTCCTCTTTTGTTTTCAGTTTGGTTGGGCATGTTAAGTTATGCTTTAAATGTTTTGCATTTATACCACCATCATTTATTTTTGCTATGGCTATTTTGCTGGAAGATGGTTTATTTTTTCTTCCAGTATACGATCTCAAGATTTAACTTATTTGGTTGCCATGCATTTTGTTGGCTTACCATATCACTAATATTGTTGGAGATGATTGGTCTATTCTACAATAGATGTAGGAAGTACAAACTATAAGCTAACTCTTCTTCTAGGATTAATGTTCTCTCGGTTTAGCCTGTTACTAATCTACGGATTTACTTTGTTGATCCCTTCTCGGCACCGTATGAGGCTTTTTTGGTTGCAGATGATCTTTTCTATGATTGCAACATCTTCCAAACTATGTAATCTACTCTTCGGCGTGGGAAAGGATCTTTTGAAGTTGCTTGTAGCATATCTTTTTTGGGTCAACTATAGTTTGGGTCTCATGTACCGTTCTTTTTTTACTTACTTTTTGCGTCGCATTGTACTGTGGATTTCGGAACCCCTAGGTCTTAAAATGTATTTTTTCCTTTTAGTTGGGGATTCACTATCCCTCCCATATTTTGTAACCTTTTTTGAATATTAACGCAAAAGGAGCCACGAGTCGCTCTTTTATTATTATTATTATTATTATTATTATTATTATTATTATTATTATTATTATTATTATTATTATTATTAAAAGAGCGACTCGTGGCTCCTTACGCGTTAAAGGTTACAAAGTTGGGGAGAGATAGTGGATCCCTATCTAAAAGCAAAAAAATACATCATAGTTCTAGGGTTCCACTCTCCATATTACAACACCACGCAAAATAAAATAAAAGGCTAATGATAAAATCTAACCAAAAATTACATGTAATCATCCAAAATGTATACCAAAGAAAAAATATACCCAAAAAAGAAATTACATGCAAACGGACTCCCAAATCTACAGTAGTGACAAGCAACAGAATCAAAATAGAGGCTTCTAGTTTCGGTGAGAAAACACAAACATAATAGTCGAAACCTGCAAACAATTGAGAGACCCACAAAGCCTCCACAGAAATACTCAAAGTCAAAAGGAAACCAGCCAAACAGCTCCTAACAGCTCCAAGGAGTTCGAAAATAAAAGCCATCACCCCTGTAGATCCAATACAATGGAGTCCAACTCCAAATAACTTCAATGAAGCACCAGGCTTCCAAAACAAAAGGTTACCAAAATGTAGTTCAAGTATAATTAGATAGAATCAAAACTCTAAATAGCAAAGAAATCAAAAAATCCAATGCAGAAAGAAAGAAAATAAGGCCACCAGAAAGGTATGAAAAAACATGCAAATAAACTCACAATCTTCTGATATAAGGCACATTAAGTAAATCCTCATTTAAAAGAATTTGTAGTACAGGAGGAGGCACAACACCCACAAAGATTCTTTGCAAACCTTGCTTAGATAACCAATCAATAGCAGAATTACATTCCCAATAAATGAAGTTAACTTGTATAACCAAATTATGTTTTTTTTATGAAGTCCTGTATCATGTTAAGCAAGTAAATAACATTCTAAATAGGGGGAGTGATTTGATTGAAAATGTTAAACAGAGCCTTAGAGTCTGTCTCAATAAGTAAAACTTTATAATGAAATAGAACTGCAATATGTAAAGCATTCCGTAAAGAGTAACACTCAGCCTCCAAAGGTGACGAGGCACAAACCGGTGAGGCAAAGTAACAAAGACACTTCCCAAAGAATTGCAAAAATGCCACCCGTCCCAGCAACTATTAAAGTTCAGCTCCCATCCACATTAAGTTTAATTCAACCATCTGAAGGGGGTTACCACCATAACAAAGTGGCCCTCCTACCCCTGTGAAAAGATCTAGAACTTAATGCAATGAGGCGAGAAGCTTTAAGAAAATAAGCAATTATATATGAAGTGGTAAGAGAAGGTGTAGGATATATGAAGTGGTAAGAGCAGGTGTGTATCATGGCGTTTTCAGCTAGGGCTGGTGTTTGCTCCGGCGTTTTCGATGGTCTTGGCTCCTCCCCTGCAGATCATGGTTGCTTCCTTGTTTCCTGGTAAAATCTTTCCTTCTCCTTGTTGTTTATTACTGTAGATCTTCTTTCAAGGTGGTAAGCTACCTCTTCTTCTTATTTTTGTTTTTTTTTCTTCTTTTTTCGAATCTGTAGGTTCTGTGATTTTTTTGGAGGTCCCTTTTTTGTATTTTTGGTGTTCCTTTTCACTGATCTGGGTTTTCATTTTCGTTTTGCATTTATTTTCTCCTTTTAGTTTTCTGATCTTTTTTTTTGGTGTTTTTATTTTTGTTTTTCCTTGTGGTTTGGGGCTTTGCCCCAAATCTGCGATTTTGCATTTTTTTTATTGTATTTCTGTTTTTCTCAATTTCTGCTTTGCATTCCCTGCATAGACTGGTGTTCTTCTTCGCCGATAGGCTTTTAGTTTCCTTTCCATTATCGTTATTTTTTTCATGTTTTGCTGCTTCCTTTGGTTCTAGTAGTGTGCTTTTTATGGGGGAAGAGTTTTGCAGAGGCCTTGACGGGGGGTTCCTCCTCGAAGATAGGCTCTTCGGGGTTATTCCCTTCTTCCTTCCATGAAGCTTTGAATGATAATGAGGATGGGGATTTCAGCTTTTTAAAAAAAACCAGTAAAGAGAACAAAAAATTTGCTTGGTTTGTCTCGAAAGAGAAATCTTGTATGCTTGCATCTTCTTGTAGGCGTATGTTGGTTGGAAAATTCACTTATGGACTCCCCAAGCTTGAAATCATTAGACGAGAATTTGATGCCTTGAAGCTTATGGGGTTTTGGCAAGAAGGTTTTTTAGATGGGAGATATATTTTAATTCAACTTTCTAATGATGAACATTATACCCACCTTTTTGCTCAACGTTTTATACGAATTCTTGACGCTCCTATGAAAATTTTAAAGTGGATAGTTGGTTTCGAACCTAAATCGGAACCGCCCACTATCCCAGTTTGGATACATTTTCCAGGACAAAAGTTTCACCTTTTCAATCCTAAAGTCTTGTTTTCCTTAGCTTCTGCTTATGAAAAGCCTTTAAAAATGCATGGCCCTACTCTTGCCTTATCTCGCCCATCGAAAGCTCGTGTTTGGGTTGAACGTGATATTATGTTATCATTTTGTGATGAAATTTGGATTGGCTCCACGCATCAGGGATACTGGCAAAAAGTTGAAATAGAAAGGCATTCTCAATATTGTTCTCATTGTCATATGTTTGGGCATGCTCCCTCTAATTGTTTTTGTTTGCATCCTCATCTTAGACACGGTGGTGTTCCAACACTACGAGCCCCAAATAATCCCATTATTGTCACCCCCAGGATGACGAAAATTTTTTTATCGAGTCTGAATAAAATATTGATCCTCATCTTAGACACGGTGGTGAACTAATGGTGCAAGCCCCAAATAATCCCATTATTGTCACCCCCCATGATGGCCAAAATTTTATTATCGAGTCTGAACAAAATATTGCTCCTTCTTCTGTTACGGTTGTTGATCAAGAAGATGAGCTTCATCCTACTCCTCCTATTGAAATACATGTTGAGATTAATGCTAATCCCCCTCTGACCCTTGTTGTAGGTGATCATGATGGCATAATGCATGTGAATCTTCTCTTATCTCCCACTCGAGAGGTCAGTGGGGATCATTTTAGTGCTGCTACAACCCAAATTCGTTGCTCTTCTCTTGCGTTGGGGGACAATGCTAAACTTGATAGTGGCTCAAAACATATTAATAATGATAATTTGTTTCCTGATGTTGAATTCTCTGGTGCTACTGCTGCCTTAGAGGATGAATGGATGGTGCAAAAGGCTAGCAGGAAGAAAGGGAAAAGAAACAATGAATTAATCCATCTTGACCAAGATAATACTATTTTGGATGGGAAGTCGTATTCGGATTGCAAATAGATCGGCACCTCTTCTAGGTTTACTAGAAGAAGAGGCCCAAGAAATTATGTTTAATATCTTGTGCTGGAATATTAGGGGAGTGTCGAACCCTCCCTCCCTTAATGGATTAAAGCATTAAGTAGGGTCCACAACATTTCCATTTTTTCTATTCTTGAGCCTTTGGTTTCTATTAGCAAAGATCGTATCTTCCAAACTTTCAAAAATTATTAGTACTTTTGCAAAAAAAATAATAAAATTTGGATTTTCTAGAAGCGTAATATTGATCTTGACATTGTTGAAGATGATGAACAATTTGTGCTTCTCCACTTTAAGCAGGATGTTTTTTCTGCTTAGGCTACATTTGTTTATGCTAGCTTCTTACTTCATGATAAATATCAACTCTGGTAGAAGCTTGCCCTTATGGGTGATGTTATCCATGATAATTGGTTTGTGGGGGGATTTCAACATGATTATGAAGTCTTCTGAAAGGAGGGGTGGAGGTCGCTGCAACACTACGCTCATTGATCATTTCTGTGATAAGATTAAGGAGGTTGGTTTATATGATTTGGGTTTTTCGGGTCCTCCCTTTACCTGGCGGAGGGGATCCCTTGCCCAGGGATTAGATCGCTACTTTGGAAATCACTATTTTCTTAATTATTTTCATGTCTCTAAGGTTCTTCATTTAAATCACGCGGCCTCTGGTAATAATCCTATTCTTCTCTCTCTCTCTCATTCAATACCAAGCCTACTTCTTATCATTTTAAATTCCTTAACATTTGGACCACTCATGATACCTTTTTGGCTCTTATTAAGCAAGTTTGGAATGTCGATTGTGTCGGGAATCATTGGCATACTCAGTGGCAGCTTCATAAGAAGGTTACCGCTCATTTATGTAATTGGAATTTTAATGTTTTTGGTAATGTCCATAAAAGGGTTCTTGAGGCCCAAAGGGTGGTTGATAATCTGGAGGCTCGGGTTGATTGTTCCCCTTAGAATATGGAGGCTTTAGCTACGGCTCACTCCAACCTTCTTGAAGCTATTTCTTTGGAGGAAGGCTTTCTGCAACAAAAGGCTAATGATGTTTATTTTTCTAGTGTTGATCACAACACCAATTATTTTCGTGCTTCCCTTAAGCATAGAAAAAATATCAACACTATTCCTAAAATTTGTACTCCTTTCGGAGTTTCTTTAACTCAGGAGGGTGACATTGGTCAAAGTGCGGTTGATTATTTCACTGATATATTTATGTCTACTTCTCAGGTGCTTCTGGTTAAAGCTTCTCTCTTTGATAACAAGCATCAATATGTCAATTCCATTAATCTTTTTGAGGTGCCTACTGAGCAAGAAATTTTCTTTATTTTTAAAGATATAAACTCCAACAAAGCCCCTGGACCGGATGGTTTCACCTCTTCGTTTTATGTTTCTTGTTGGGATATCATTAAAAAGGAAATTACAATTACGATTCAAAGCTTTCTTAAGGGGGAAGATCCTGGGAAATACTTTACCTCCTCTTTGATTGTGCTGATTCCCAAAGGCACTGATAAATCTAGTTGGGATAAATTTCAGCCCATAGCCCTCACTTCGGTTATTTCTAAATTTTTGAGCAAATTGATGCTTTCCAGGATTACACCATTCTTACCTAATATTATCTCACCTAAGCAGTCTGCTTTTGTTAAGGGTCGATATATCACTGATAATATTTTTTTGGTGCAAGAATTAATTGAGGATCTCGATAAGAAATGTCAGGGGGGGGAGGGGTAACATGATATTTAAAGTTAACATCAAAAAGGCTTTCGATACTATCAGTTGGGATTTCATTATTAACATTCTTCATGCTTGTGGTTTTCATCATAATTTCATTTCTACTATCAAGAGATGGCTTTATGATAATCACTACAGTGTGATGGTTGATGGCAATTCTTACGGTTTTTTTTCAGCGCGCAGAGATATTAAGCAAGGTGATCCTCTTTCACCTACAATTTTCATAATCGCTTTTGATTATTTCTCTAGATTAGTCAATGAGCTGCAACATAATAAGGTGCATACTCACTTTCATCATCAGTCCAAGTTTGTGGTTAGTCATCTTGCTTATGTCGATGAAGCTATTCTTTTCTCTAATGCTAGTAAAAATACCATCAAATTGATGATGTGTTCTTGAGGAATTTCAAAATACTTCCGGCGTAATATTTAATAGAGATAAGTGCAATCTTTACTTTGGTAAGAATGTTAAGTGCTCGATTACTAATTGGGCTACCTCTTTTACTGGTTGTCACTCTGCCTCTCTTCCGCTTAAATATCTTGGAGTTAACCTTCTAAGGGGTCGCCCAGAAAAAAAACTCAGTTAGATGATGTTGTGGATAAAATCAAATCTAAGATTGAGGATTGGCGTAATATTTTTCTCTCTTATGGTGGTCGTCTCATTTTACTTAAAAGTGTTCTTGTTAGTATTCCAATGTATGTTATGCAAGTTCTCAATCTTAAGAAGTGTACCCAACTTACATTAGAGAGATTGTTTAATCGATTTCTATGGTCTGGTACTTATTCTAGCAAGCATTGGACTACTTTTAAGAAGGTTTGTAAACCTAAGGCTGTTGGTGGCTTAGGGATTAAAAATTTGGATCAAATTTCTGCTATTAATATGGGAAAGTTGTGGTTTAAATTCTGTGCCAACAATTCTTTATGGACTAATTTTCTTCACCATAAGTATTGCTCCCATTACCACCCGGTTGTCGTTCAGTGGAGGGTGGGGGATTCCAGGATTTGGAAAGCCATTCTTAAAGCGAGAACTATGGCTAGCAAATTTATCTTTTGCGATGTTGGGGAAGGTAAGATCTCCGTGTGGCATGATCAATGGGGCTTGGGGGATGAGGATTTTTTTCTTCAACAAGGTATCTTTAATGATTTGATTGTCTATGATTTGTGGCTTCATGGTAATTGGGATGTCAATAAATTGAATGAATATTTTGGCATCTAGGCTGCTAGAATCTCTAAAATCCCTAATAAGAATAGTATGAGATACTCCTATGTAGAAATCCACGGCTTCTACCTCTCCCACTAAAATGCTCTATACTAAACTTTATCAATTTAGAAATTGGAGGTGGGGGAAGTTTATTTGGAACAAATTTTTATCACTCTCTATTTCTTTCTTCTTATGAAGGTTTTTTCTTAATATGTTGCCTTTGGATGATATTTTGAAACTTAAAGGATTGAAATTGGCATCTCAATGCTATCTTTGCAAGACGAATTTGGAAAAGACTGAGCATCTTTTCTTCCTTTGTCCCTTTGTTATTGCTACTTGGAATATGTTTGGTAATCATTTTAATGTCACTTGGAGGCTTACATCCTCTA
>NEWO01001256.1:99583-110520 GCA_003013225.1 Phalaenopsis aphrodite
CAAATATTATTTATACAGCATGCTTGGCCAAAAAAGGCCTTTCGAAAGTAGCTACTCACATAAAACACACACACATTCTCACATGTAAGAAAATTATTGTTTTTTTATATTAAAATAGTATTTCTTTAAAAAATTTACAAAAGATTATACTCTCCAAAAAAAATAATTATTTATTTTCTAAAAACTTAATTATTTACCTAATTATTTCTCATTTAAACAAGATTTATAATTTATAAAGAATTTAACATAAGAATAATAAGTATATATTTATAGAAGATAACTCATTTTGTTTATAATAAGCCTTTATAATTTATATTATTACATTTAATGTTCGAAATAAATTTTTATTTATTTTCAATTATAGTAATATTAAACTTCTTAAGTTCTTTTAAATATAAATTCTTTCTAGAAAATTTACTCATATCATTAAAATAATATTTTTATAAATATTTTATGTTAAAATAGTTTTTAAGTGTATCAATTAAATAATTTTATGATAATCCTATGTTATCTACCAATAAAAAATTTCAAATTATATATATATATATATATATATATATATATATATATATATATATATATATATATGCACAAAAATATAAAATTAAAATCATACTACATAGCTCGACATTAACACAAGAAAAATAATAGTGGTTAATGAGCATGTTGTCTATCAATGTTGATGACAGTCGAATTTAAAAAAAAAGTTTGATTGTGAACCTTATTTTAGCTTCTAAAATTTTGGAGATATCATAAAATTTTGGAGATATTTACATAAATTATAAATGCAATAAATTTTTAAGGAAAAATTGCATGCATGGGGACACTTATTCTGTAAAGGATTTGCATGACATATATCTAGTTTTCTTTCTAAGTCAACCATACTGATTTTTACAATAAAATCTATAATTCAATATAGAAAAAATTTAAATTTAAAAATCTATTAAGAAAATTAAGATAAAGCTAATTATAAAATGTAAAAAAATCATAATTTTAAAAGAAGCTTATATACATATATAATTAATAATAATTTGAAAAAAAAAATTAATAAAATCATAAAATCTTTGATTAATATTCATTTCAAAATATATAAAATTTTAGATGTTACAATAATAATAAAAAAGGTTATAAATATATTTTCAAACTTTATAAGGATAGGCAAAAAAAGAAAAGAATTTAAAATTCATTTATATATAAATTTTAAGTACAATATTCTTACTTTAAATTTTCTTAAAGGGTTAAAAATATTTTCTTAGTAATAATAAGTAAATATTAAAAAAAGCTCAAGCATTACTTCATATATAAATTTTTTAACTTTATATATATTTTTTTTATTTTTTAATTACCAAAATAGATTTTTTGACATAATGCTAAAACTTAATTTAATCATAAAATTACTGAGTAATATCTTTGAATTCTTATTCTAATTATTTGATTATTTTTCATGTTTTCAATTTATTAAATTTTCTTTTGTATATGAGAGCAATGTGAGGAATTGAGCATATTGAGGAAATCTTAGTTAAACTATGGAGTAGAAATTTTTGACTTGATTGTGAGAAGGCTATTTATTTGTACCCTCAAATTAAATATCCTTAATAAGTTGTTGGTCTTAACTGAGAAAATTTAAGTTGAAATTATCTATTTAACCTTTTATTAGGAATAAGGATTTAATTTTGATATTTCTTCATCGTACAAGCATGATCCTTTAAGGATAAGGTTATGGGCCTCCAATAGTTGATTATGAGGTACATTATTGCAAATTGTGAGTGTTAGTGTGTTATTCTTCATCATTATGAGCATCACACTTGTTAGTCATGGGGCATGTATTTCTAGAACTAATAACGAGTTAATTTCTCACATAAGTAACATCAAATTATTATGTTAATTTATTTTGCAATTTAGTGAATATTTTTTCTTATAGATTATACAAATGTGTGAAATAAGCTCATAAGAGACATAAAAGGCAAAGGCAATGGTTCTAACCCAATCGAAATGATACACTATTTAAGGAAAAATTAGAAATAATCATCATTCTTCAAAATTAGATAAAGCATGAAAACAATGCTTGTACTAAAGACTTAGTCTCCTATGAGAGTAATGAAAATATTGAAGAAATAAGGTTAATGATAATTGTCAGTATTGACTGAAAATTGGTTAAGATAACCAATCAATAATGATTCTTAAAGTCTATTGTTAACATGTGGTGAATGTTAGAGATGGTCATCAAGAAATGATGGATGTTAATGTTGATGATTTGGCGGTAATAAATTTTGTTGATATCTCCAATATCGATCATCAACAAAAGCTCTAGAATACCTTAAATTTGTGAGCTCTCCCTCACTTTAGGCCTCTTTCATATATAGAATAATGATCAATCTATTATTTATTTAAGTGAATTTTTAATCATTTAAAAAAAATCTTAAACATTTTAGCAAATGATATATGTTAATGCCACATCCATAAAAGATTTTTGCGCATTTAAATCCTATAATAACATTATAATTGCATAATATTGATTTCATTGAATTTTTTTTCATTGAGATGCTCATTATGACTATAAACATGCAAGATTTGAAGATCGTTTTGTTACTCTGTAAAGTTAACATGTGTACTTTTGAATGCTCTAATGCTCACATATCTTATGTGCTCCAAAGGTACTTTTTATCCTTAACCAATGCAAGCATTTTAATGAAATTAAAAATAAACTTCTCATGGTTAAGATGAACACAATCTTTTAAAATCTAATTTTCAAACATTATCCTTCTCATTATACTCCATGAATGTGCTCTTAAGGTCTGTATTATTAAAGTTATTATATCAATTGTAATAAATATCAACTAACCGATTAATTCTGCCATCTTTGTAAATTTCTCCTTAAATAAAAATTCATTAAACCCACCCACTAATTAGAAAAAGTTAAATAATTTCAATCATTGTGTTCTTAGCTCCAATTTTGAAGATCTATCCATTATATTTTTGTTGACCTCGCTTTTGTGAGGATCTATCCTAAACGGGCATCCATGATGAGGACATATCTTGAACTACACAACTCAACTCAGAATCTTAGGAATTCTTTTACAAGTCCTAAGATCAGTATGATCATCAAATCCATCTTGGGGAAGAAGTCTACTAACATTGACTCATTGAAATCAATGATCCCAAAACCCTAAACTTTGGATCGAACCCTCATGTGTCCCATTTGGACCTTAAAATTGAGTGACACTTTAGATAAACTGGATCAGCAATGGTAGAACCTGATTTGAACCATTATTAATCACATTGACCAATTGGTCAACCTTGGACCCAATGGTCACCACCTTAACAATTTGGTCAACTTTAGAACCCAATGGTAATCACCTTGACCATTTGGTCAACTTTAGACCCCATGGTCACCACATTGACCATTTAGTCAACCCTGGACTCAATGCTCATCACCTTGATCATTTGCTCAACTTTAGACCCCATGATCACCACATTGACCATCTGGTCAACCTTCGACCCAACGGTCATAACCTTAACAATTTGGTCAACTTTAGACCCCATGGTCACCACATTTGGTTAATCCTAGACCCAATGGTCACCATTTTGACCATTTGGTCAACTTTAGACCCCATGGTCATCACATTGACCATTTGGTCAACCCTGGACCCTATTATCACCACATTGACTTTGTGGTTGAACCAACCACCATATGGTCAAGTCATCACCATATGGTCAACCTAACCACCATGGTTAATCCCTTGGTCAACATGGTCAACACTGAAACCCATTGATCCTATGGTCAGCTTAGCAACCATGCAGTCAAATGGATCATTTTGGTCAACCCATGATCTAATTGAACAACCCATAAAGTAATTGGTTAACCTAGGATTCAATTGGTCAACTTTGGTCTATTGGTCAAACCTACACCGTCATGGTCAACTCATGGTCTTATGGTCAAATTTTTCATTCTCTTAATTAATTATTTATTTAATTAATTAGAAATATAAAATTAAGACCTATCAAGCCTAGGTTTGAGCCCTGAAATCATAGCCCAACCCCATGGAAGCCTAAGCTTAAGGCCCATCCTTAATGAGTTTACCCATGACCCAAAGCCATCCATTACTATAGGTTTGATCCATTAACTTTATTTAAAATTTATGGAGCCAACATTTTTAACTAAGACCAAAAGCTATCATGAGGGGGAAAGTATTTGACACTTCATTTAGATTCCAAATCATATCCTTTTGAACCTAGGTGGACTAACCAAGCCAACTCATAGACAAGTTGTTTTATCCACCTCACTACCCCTCCAATAAGAAGGAAGCCCTACCCTAAGTCACCTTCATCCCTATACTTGAGCTCATGATGAACACATCATAAAAATGGGGAAATTATTTTCCATAGCTGAATTCAATCCCTTTAGCTTCGTTGAGCCTCCCTAAGCCACCTCCGTTCATACGAACATGATTAAACTGTGGGACAACTCAGAGACTACATGTAAAGTCTCGTCAATCCAAAGCCGCCACATGGAGCTTCAAGGAGTCCTATGATCGAGCTAGCGCCTAGCTGGATAAATAGGAAATGCAATTTTTTTATTTAATAAAACCCCTAAAATGTTTTAAAAATCTAAACTTTTGAAGGAAAATCATAAAAATAAAACAAAAATATCCCTAAACTCAACAGAGCAAGGAGAGAATATCAAAAATAAAATTGAGAATTAATGAATTATATTTAATTTTTAAATAATTAATTACTCCTTAGAGTAATTTAATTATTAAAAATTAATTATAATTCCAAAAATTCTAAAATTTACATTGAATTTTCCTTTCACCCTTGGAAATGTTCCCTGATTTTTCTAAGGTTAAGGAAAATCCTAAAAATTAAATTCACCAATTTTCACCAAATTCTATAATTATTCTAAAAATTAGAACTTTAAATTAATATTAGTTAGAAAATCCTTGGAGATTAATCTAATAACTAAAACCAGTTTTCCAATCATTTTGAGGTTTTTAAATGACAATTTAGACCTTGAGGGGTTTAATTTGTAAATTCAAAATTTATAATTCAACCCAAGAATACTAATTTGGATTATATTGATCTAATTTGGACATGAAGTTAGGCCAGATGATTAAGTTCAATTAGATAGACTTGATTCCGTACAAAATTTCGAATCTAGGTCATCCTAAACCATAATTAAGTATAAACCTAATTAGACCTAATTAAACCTTTTAAGTCTTGCTTACATTAGGCTTAATTATCCTTTAAACCTTAATTAGGTCTAACTCTAATTAGACCTAGTTAAACATTTAAGCCTTACTTACATTAAGCTTAATTAACCTTTAAACCTTAATTAGGTTTAACCCTAATTAGACCTAATTAACCCTTTAAGCATTACTTACATTAGGCTTAATTAATCTTTAAATCGCAATTATGTCTAACCCTAATTAGACCTAATTAAAGCATTAAAGCATTATTTATATTAGGTTGAATTAATCTTTAAACCTTAATTAGGTCTAACTCTAATTAGACCAAATTAAACCTTTAAGCCTTATTTAAATTAGGCTTGGTTAACCCCAAAAACCTAATTAAGTCTAAACCATATTAGATTTAATTAATTTTTTAAGTCTTACTTAAATTAGGCTTAAATAACCTTAAACCCTAATTAAATCTAAACAACATTAGACTTAATTAATCCCTTAAGCCTTACTCAAATTAAGCTTGAGTAACATGAAACCCTAATTAAGTCTAAACCACATTAGACTTAATTAATCTCTTAAGACTTACTCAAATAGGTTTAAGTAACCTTAAATATTAATTAATTCTGAACCACATTAAACTTAATCAATATTCTAAGCCTTACTTAAATTTGTATTAAGTAATCTTAAACCATAATTAAGTTTAATTCACATTAAACTTATTGGATTTAATCTAAACTTTAATTAAATTAAGCTTAATCCAACCATAAGCCTTAATCAAATTTGACTTATCCACAATCCTTAAGCTTAACCCCTTTACCTCAAGCCTAACCCAAATCTTAGGTTCAACCCAAATTGAAACTAAGTGAACTTAAACCATAGGTTCAATCCAAATTGAACCTAAGTAACCCTAAACTTTATGTTCAACCCAAATTGAACCTAAGTGTCTTTAAACCTTAGGTTAAAACTAAATTGAATCTAACTCACCTCAAATCATAGGTTTAACCTACATTGAACCTAAACCCTAAGTCTAACCTACATTAAACTTAACCAATCTTTTTTACGTTCAACTTACACTGAACCTAAACCCTAAGTCTAACCTACATTAGACTTAACCAATTTTGTTAAGTTCAACCTACACTTAACCTGAACCCTTAGTCTAACATACATTAGACTTAACCAATCATTTTAGGTTCAACCTACACTGAGCCTAAACACCAAGTCTAAACTACATTAGACTTAACCAATATTTTTGGATTCAACCTACATTAAACCAAAGCCTAGTTTAATCTACATTTGACTTAACCAATCTCTCTTAGGATCAACCCAAATTGAACTTAAAACTTAGGATTTAATTTACATTGAACCAAAATCTAATTTTAATCTACAAACTTACTGACATAAAGCTCAAAATCAACCAAATATAAAATTCACTCTAAAACACAAATGATCTAAAATTCACCTTAAAAAACATTCAAATTTAAACTTGAACTCTAAAAAGAAACCTGATTTGAGAAGATATTTTAGGGGAGGTAACCCATGGTTGCTAACGAAATATCTTATAGTCACTAGTAACTAATCAAACTGCAAACTTAATGACCCAGGATAATGGAACCATGAGATTCTGATCGGGTCATCCCAAACAAAAAATAAAAATAAAAACAAAACGATAAAACTTCATCGATTAATAAATCGTAAATAACGTAAAATTTTTCAACCCCTAAAATCCAAAAAAGACACTAAAACTTAAATGAAATCTTAATGAACAAAGATCACTGAACGCAACTTGAGCCTTAGTGTTTAGATCTACAAAGTGCTCTTAAACAATGCAATATGTGGTTGCTGACAAGAATCTTCCAGTCCTAGTTTAATTACTTTTCGGACTAAGTAGATATGAATACCCTGACGACCCTGGGACGACGGAGCCATAGATATCTTAATCGGGTTGCTAAAAATTACAAATTCAACCAACTAACTCAACAAGTTAAGAAGTAATTTTATACTAACTTTATTTTGTAGGATTGTTGAAGACATAATGCAAGTAGCGCTTTAGATTTACTTTATATATTATTAGGATGTGTTAACTCTGTTTTGCAAAGACGACATTTGAACAAAAGATCTCAAGTCAAACAACAAAATGACAAAAACAACAACAAAATAAAAAAACAACACAAAACAAAATAAAATGACAAAAATAAAACGAAACAAAACTTTTAGGGTAGTACTGGATTCTTAGAAATCTATTACCTTTAGGATTGAAAATAGACATTTCTCTCCTTGATCTTAAAACTTAAAACTTCTTCAAGAACAAATGTTAACCTTAATCAGGAGTTTCCTTAAATAATTTTAACTGTTTAAGATGTAATTAGCAACAGGAGCTTGCTCTTATAGTAGAATGAGAAACTCAAAATAGGTAACATACTTAAATCTCTAGTTACGAAATTTTCTATGTGGTTTACTTTGCATGAGAATCTCAAGAGTCAAACACTCTAGATTTCTTTCTGCAATATTCACCTCAACAAAATTCTTTCCAAACTTTTCTATTTTCTTTTTTCATTTACCCTTTTCCTCCTCCAAGTTTCTTAAGATCATAAGGTCATTCTCATGATATGAGAGAATAAGTTATTTGGAGATTAGGAAAATGTAATAAGATAAACAAAATGGTGACTCCTAGACAACAATGATACCAACGAACAAATGTCGTCTCAACATTCACGGAGAATTGGCGGCGGCAACAACGACGGTCTGGCTGCGACAGTTTTATCATCAACATGCTTAGAAAGAATTAATAAAATAATTTTTTGAGCATTAAATAGCTGTCTAATGAAGGATTCATGAGCCCTTCCAAAAAGATCACAATTCTTAAAATGCTTAATAACTTTATTCAACATAATTTCATCTACGTGACTCGAGCAATGTGATGTCTTTTTATAGATCTGGAGTTTTTCAAATCTAATCTTGCATCAATATTTGAACCCTATGTTTAAACTAAATATCTAATCAAAGATCTAACACTAATATATGGTTCCACCTTTGTTCATTTTTTTGCTAAAGATTTTTATTCATCTTCTTTCAATTATGACTTAAGATTTTTATTCACCTTTGTTCACACACTATGGGTTCTACGCAAGTGCACATATCGCTTCAAGTAATATAGGACTTTATGATTAAGCCCTGAATATGATCCCACGAGGAAGCAAGGAAAGATGTTCTTAGTCAAAATCCAGTATACTAGTATTAATCCTAAGTTTGGAATGTCGATTAAAATGGTGTTTTATCTAGCAAATACTTCTAAATGCGAATGTTAAATGTAAGGAAAAGAACTATTCCTAAATGTAAATATTAATTCTAAAGATAACCCTTCCTGGATGAGTTGGTTTGAAGAATTTTAAGATGTTAAAAACTACTCTTCTTATGTAGCAAATTGGATAATGTAAAGGAATGCGATACATTTAATATTGTATGTGTCAAATAGGAGCAATTTTAATTCTTTACCTTGATTTAGTGTTATAGAAAATCATTAGCTAATCTCAGGTTTAGTCCCTAAATTTGTGGTTAGGCTGGGAGGATACTAGCTCTCACTCCAGAGCTCCCACTTCCCATCCCCTGAAGGCTAACGCTCACTTTAGTTCTTAAAATCTAAGACCAAATTGGGGATTTTAGTCTGTCAACCTAAAATCTCTAATTCTACGCCCAATAATATATATATTTCCATATTTATTTGCACTCAACCCCCCATGAACTTCACCATCCATGGAATTTGAATGTGGTTCCACTTTGTTGAGAATTACACCACCCTCTCAGGTCTTAATGATTTACAACAAACTTTAACACTACAACGAGCCCTTCTTGTAATGTAAATGAAGAGCAAGTAAAAACCATCACATTTATAATTAAAACTTCTTATAACATACATCCCAATATCCTAAACATGAATCATACTCATTGCAAAAGAAAAGTAAAGGAAAAAATAATGGCATGATCTTCTCATGTCACTATTTCTAAAAAAAGAAGAAAGAGTAACAGAAACACATCACAAAGCACGAAGAAAACATAACAAAAAACTTCATTAAATCAAAGCAAATCTACTAGATAAGTGTTTACAAAATCATAAGATAATGAAGAAGACAATACTTAGCTTTTTCCCCTTGACAAAAAAATAAAAATCTCTCCGACAAATTCTTCCACTGATCCATGCAATGCTAGAACATTTTTTTACAGATTCTCTCAAAATATCCCCACCAATATCTCCAAAAAGGTAGAAATCTACATTTCTACTCCTATTCTAAGATCTCTAGACATTCTCCTCATTTTCCCACTCACACACACCACTTTTTCTGACTTAAAAGCACTCTATTATAGTGTAGGGACGAATTTCCCAAGAGATGCCTCAAGCAACCTTCCAAAAAGCATCCAAACACATTGAATCTTGAAATTTGCCCAGCAAAGCATCCTTTTTGGGCACCGTCGATGCCATTTTCACGTCACTTTCTGCACTATGGCACTGTCGGCGCCAGTTCTGGTGTTGTCAGCGCCCACCTTGCGCAGCTCCACCATTTTGCTTCGTTTGGCTCCGTTTTTGCTTTGTTTCGCCTCATTTAAGTTGTGCTGCATTCCCAACAGATAGACCTACAAAATAAACATAAAAACAACCTTTATTTAAAGTTTAATTTCATTCAAAAGTGTGTGAGAAGTGTAAAATAGATTAAGCATAGAAAGACATATCGAAATGTGTCAGGACATAATTTTCTTTCTTCCTCGTTTTTGCTCCAAATTGCACTATTTTTTCTTCTTTATCTCCAAAACTCCATTTCTTGTCTCTGAAACTAGAAATATGCAAAATACATTCCTTTAAAGTGTAATATTGTTAAAAATCATTAAAATTGAGCATAAAATATATATGAAAAAGTAGTCATTTTTTAGGCGTATCAAAATCCCCCAAACTTAACTGTTACTTGTCACGAAGTAACACATTTATTACAAAAAAGTTATGACTAGTGGTAGAGAGTTTAACTTCTAAATTTCTATAATTTGGTCTACTAAATATAATAGCATAACTTAAGAAAAATTTTTAACAACTTAAGTTAAAACTAAAAGTATAAGAAAAACTAGTAGTCAAGTCTAAGATTTTTTATTCTCTATTCATTTCAAGAAGAATTGTAATTTGTCATATTAAAGTCACTTAGAATATCCATATGAAAAGAACTTCATGAGAACTTTATTAGTATGGATACTAATACTCAAATACAAGTTTAAAATATGTAATAAAGTCTTCTTCCTCAAGTTGATTCAAGAGAAGCCAATTTTTGATTAGGCATTGACCGCGACTTTATATATGCTTAAAAATATAAGATAAATATGGATAATAAATATTCAATAATTGTAAAGTCACACTTATCAACGCAAGTATATGTATCGCTCAAGTAATATGGGGCTCTGACCGACTCTTTTTTGTAAATCAACAATTACAAGAATTTGATGACGCTACTAGAAGATTTAAATTCCAGCAATGATTCCAAAAACTTGACTGCGGCTTTATATATATATGTTTGATTTAATAAAGTTGTATAGGTAGAATATTCAATAATGTTAAAGTCAAATTTGTCAACACAAGTATATGTATCGCTCAAGTAATATAGGGCTCTAATGGAGTCCTAGATATCGATCCCACAGAGAAAACTAGAATACTACGGACTAAGATTTAATAAAATGTAATACTTCAACTACAACGACGTTCAAGTTGCTTATCTGTCACTAATA
>NEWO01001257.1:37856-49173 GCA_003013225.1 Phalaenopsis aphrodite
TTTAGAATTTCTAATGGTGAAGGTTCCTTTACTAGTCTTCTAGGAATAATCAACAGAAAAAGTATTATAGTTAGATCTTATGCTTGTAAGGAAGAAATTAGACCTCAACCAAAAGTGAGATCAGCAGATGGATCCTCAATAGGTAGGTTGTGTTGGACAAGTGATCTAGATAGTTTCTTATATGTAAAAATTTATGAAGCTGGCACCATTAGTTGAAGATTTTAATCCTTGGTAGTGGCACCAAGAACTTGATCCCAAGCAAAGTAAGATTTCAATTATATTTGTAGGGATTCTACACAAGTATACCTATTGTTATCAAGTAATATTGGGCCTTCTGATTAAGCCCCAAATATCGATCCCACGGAGATCGAGGTTAATCACGACAGCTTTCAAGAGAAGTTCTAGCCTAGAATAACACGACCTAGCTTGAAAGGTCGATAAAAGTTTGGTTTTGATTATATCCTAAAATTATCACTACGATAGTACTTCTACTACTAAACTAAAATACTTAGCGAAAATCAGACAGTGGGGTTTAATGTATTAGAAGTACTCTTCCTCATGTAATAAAATTTGTGACATATGTAAAAGTAAAACAAGTAATTTGAGAGAATGTGACAAATATGAGCAATTATATTCTTTACCCTTACTAGAGAAGCTATAAAGAACATTGGTTAATCTAAAGTTTGAATATTTTTGAAGACTGGCTTGGCACGGAAGGTACTAGCTCTCACTCTAGAGTTCCCTCTTATCCCTCCACCTGGAGGCTAACATCTATAATCAAAACTTAAAACAATAGACCAAACTAGGAAGCTTTAGCCTGTTACTCTAAATTCCTCTAACTCTACACCCATTAAAGATTATTTTTCTATTTTTTTGCACTCAACCATATGGATTACATTCTCATCCATGTGATCTCATGTGATTCTACCATGGTTGATTGAGAAAACACCATCTTGGATCTTACGTGTTCTTACAACAAATTTTAACATGCAAGTTGATAAAGTTTACATATAAATGAAGAAAAAAGTAAAATTATCACAATATATTCTCACTCTACATAATTTTATATCCTACACATGCATACTAGTTCATTACAAGAGGGAAAAGTAAAGAAAACTACTCACTACACATGGAGAAACAACAAGAACTTTTCATTGAACAAGATTTTGAAACCATACAAATAAAGTACTAGAATTAAATCAAAATACAATGAAAATACTTATCTTAGATGGAAATCAAACTCTCCTTGTATAGCAAAAGCAATCTCCTTACAATCCTCTCCAAGAATAAAGTGAAAAGAAAAGAAGAAATTCTCACTCTCTCTCTTTCTCTCTCACCTTGTTGCCCCACTTCGAGCTTATGCCCAAGCCTTCTTCTTCTTATTCAAGCCTTCTTATCCTCTTATAATTAATTCAAGAGACCAAGATTTTATTTAAAAGCATTTCCAAGCCTTATTTATAATTTCTTAAAAGATTCTTAACTGTCTCTTCAAAACCATCCATATTCATTGAATCTTCCAAATGGTGCCTGAAGTACCTCTTCAAATCTCCTTCTAACCACCAAAAATTCTTATTTTAAGTCTATTTTTATCATTTCCATAAAATTCCCCAAGAGATGCACAAAGCAATGCTTCAAAAATCATCCAAGTTCGATGTATATTCTAGAAGATATGTTGAAACCCGTCTCCGGCGCCTAAGCTCTGATTCTGGGGCTCTTAAGCACCTTCCCCTCTGCCTAGTGGCACTAAAGAGCCATATTTAGGCACTTAAGCACTGAGCATAGGTACTTAGGTGCCCAGTTTCGATACCCATGGCTCCAATTTGCCCTTGTTCGACCCAATTTGCTCTAGTTTGCTCCATTTTTGTCCATTTTTGTTCCTTTTGCTCCAATAACTCCAAATTCTTCAATTTTATGTACCCACAACAAAGAATACAATAAAAAATACCTTTAAAGTGAAATATCATCATAAAATATAGCATAAAAAATAGTACATTTGTAGGCATATCAACAAACGCACCACATATATTGGCATTGATCGACAAGATCAAAAAACCAACACGACTGCCTAAGCCAACATGCTCAGAGCAGAGATAAGAGAAAATGAAACAAGCTTCTACTGAGGAGTAGACAAGGACTCCCACTGGGGATCGGAAGGCAAGTTTGCAGAGACAAACATCCATAACACCAGTGGTTGCGATGAAGATTCAATTCAATTCTAAACAAAAGGTTTTCATTTTAGTTCAACATAATTTGATTTTAATTTTAAGAAAATTTCAAATATTATGGATGTATGAAAAAATTGGGTTGAGATGAAAGTACAAGAACTCATATCTAGCTTGAAGAGACCGATCAAGGGAAAGAGGTGCTACATTGGGAAGGATAGTTCGGGGACTCATATCCAACCCAAGAGGAAACAAAGGGAATAAGATGAAGACGTATCTCGAGGGAGACTTTAAATTTCTTACATTGAGAAGGAAAGCTCAGTGACTCACATCAAACCTAAGAGGTAACAAAAGGTGTCACATTAGGAAGGAAAGCTCAATGACTCACATCCATCCTAAGAGGTGATGAAAGGGAATAGTATGGATGCCTATCCCAATGAGATTTCAAATTTGTTACATTGAGAAGAGAATCTCTGGAACTTATATCCAACTCAAGAGGTAACAAAAGGAATACTAATTTAGGTATTGACCCTAAGAATGAGAACATAAAATTTAGGTATCAAGCTCAAAATGAGAATTTGAAGCCTTACTCCATTTAATAGGGTCTCACACCACTCTCGAAAAATTGAATTTGCTACATTGGGAAAAAAAAGCTTAGGGACTCACATCAAACCCAAGAGGTAGCAGAAGGGAATCAAAATTTGGGTACTGACCCCAAAATGGAAACTAGAATTTAGGTATCAGCCTTGGAATGAGAATCAGAAGCCTTACTCCATTTAAAGGGGTCTCACAATGATCTTGAGAATTTAAATTTGCTACATTGGGAAGGAAAGCTCAAGGACTCACATCCAACACAAGAGGTAGCAGAAGGAAATCAAAATTTAGATACTGAACTCAGAATGAGATCTGGAATTTTGGTACAATCCTCTAGAATGAGAATTGAAAGCCTTACTCCATTGAAGGGAGTATCACACCGATCTTGGGAATTTAAATTTGCTATATTAGGAATGAAAGCTCACGGACACACATCCAACCCAAGAGGTAGCAGAAATGAATGATAATTTAGATAGTGGCCCCAAAATCGGAACTAGAATTTAGGTACTAGCTCTAGAATGAGAATCAAAAGCCTTACTCCATTTAAGGAGGTCTTACACCAATCTCGAGAATTTGAATTTGCTACATTAGGAAGGAAAGCTCGGAGACTTGATACACCTAAAATATATAACATTTATGTTCACATTTTTATACCAATTTCGTGGATATTGCACTTTAATGAGTGATATTTATATATATTTTTTAGGTACAATCAAAAGGATGAAAAATGGTGAAAGGAGTGAAAAAGGATCAAATTTAGAGGAGAAAAATAAGGTGTTCAAAAGAACTGTGTCGCCAAAGAGCCTAGAATTGGCGTTTAGACTCCAAGAAAATTGAGAAGACCGCACCTAGGTGCCACATACCTCACACTTAAGTGCCAGAGGTAGTTACTTGATGATTCAATAAATTTGGAAATTTTTTTGAAGGGGTGTTTGAAGTAACTCTGGGTGAAAATGTGGGATATTATTAATGGAAATGAAAATACATTCAAATGGCTTTTGAAAGGAGACAACTCTTGGAAGATTCATTGAATGTATACACATTTTGAAGAGACACCAAAGCACCTTTTGAAAAATTATAAAAGAAGACTTGGATTGTATTTTAGAAGACTCTCCGATGACCCCCCTTTAGACTCTGCCAATGCCTCTTCTTTAGATTAATTATGATACTTTTAGAGAGGAGGAGTTTTAGTGCGTGCGTAGAGAGTATTGTAAGAGAAAGGAAGAGAAGAGATTCAAAGGAACTTCAAGAGTTTGGTTGAGAGAATTTGAGATGAGTTTTTATCTTTGTGACTACATTTGATTTTAATTTAGACTTCTTGTTTGCTTACATGATTTCTACTTTTAAACTTAAGTGTGGCTGTGTTTTCTCCATGAATTCTGAATAGTTTTCTTTATATTTTTATTTAAAATGATAAGTGCTTAAGTGTTGGATAAAATTTTTGTGAAGTATTAATCTTTAATGTTGGAATACGTTGTGATGATTTTAAACCTTATACGTCATTTTCTTCTTAGTTTGGCCAATTAAGATGTTAAATATTTTTGTGAGAACAAGTAAGATCTGTGATGGTATTGTCTCAGCCAACTAGTGTTAAGAATCATATGTGATTGTATGGATGAGAATCTAATTCATATAGTTGAGTACAAATAAACAAGAAAATAATCTTTGAAGGGTGTAGAGTTAGAGGAATTTAGAGTGACATGCTAAAACTCCTAATTTGGTTTATAGTTTTAGTTTTTGATACAAGACATTACCCCGCAGGTGGAGGGAGAAGAGGGAACTCTAGATTGAGAGCTAGTATCTTCTCTACCTAGCCTGTTTTCAAGACTATTAAAATTTTAATTTAGCCAATGTTCTTTATATCATCTCTAGTAAGGGTAATATTGCTCCTATTTGGCTCAACACAATTTGAATACTTCCACAACAAAATTCCTATACTTGTTACTGATTCATGATAAGAAAAAGGATATTTTAGTTATCTTGCCTTAATCTTACAAATATCTAGTTAAATTTAGTTAGTTGTTGACTTTATTTTTAATTATAAATAATAACAAAAAAGAATCAAACTTTCATTCCTATTATAGCATCTATAGTTTGAGTAAGAATATTTTGCATAGTAGAATATGATTTTTAATTTCTTCTGACTTATTTAAAGATTGAAATTCTCCTTGTGGGTTCAATGTTCGGGGCTTAATAAAAAATTTCTATATTACTTGATAACGATGCATATACTTGTATAGCATTACATATTTAAATATAATAATTGCACACTTATTTGCTTCGAAGTCAAGTTTTTGGCAGTATTACCGGGGAGAATAAAAATTTTTGAAGGAATTTTTTAAAAAGAAAATTTCTATTTTTGGAATGACTTATTTAAAGTTTTGTATGTCTTTTAGGAATATCATTGTGTTGTTTTTATATAAGTTCTTGTTTGTATGATTTTATTTTATGTTATTTTGTTGTAATGTATGAGTAGTTCAGGTTATAAAGGACTAGTGCCCTACGATTTTGAATTAGAAAGAACTATTAGAAAATAAAAAATACAAAAAAAATACAAAAAAAGATAAAAAATTTCAAGAAATGACAAACCAAAATAATCAAAATGTTGAAATTAATCAAGAATTTAGACCTTTAAGTGATATGCAAACCCTACAGTAGATGAAGTTCATTGTACTATTCAAAGACCTATTGTGGTGGCTAATTCATTTGAACTTAAATCTGCTATTATCCAAATGATATCAAATAATCAGTTGGGGGAGCACCAATTGAAAATCCAAATTTACTTCTTACCAATCTTCTAGAATTCTGTGCTACATCTAAATATGATGGTGTTTTAGATGATGCTATAAGACTTATACTTTTTCTTTTCTTACTGAGAGATAAGGCTAAGATACGGTTAAATTTGTTAGCACCTAGATCTATCAGAGCTTGTGTGATTTAGCGTAGAAATTCCTAGTTAAATATTTTTTTACCATAAAAAACTGCAAAGTTTAGAAATGATATTACATCTTTTTGTCAATTTAAAAGGGAATCTATTTATGAAGCATGAGAAGAATTTAAAAAACTAATGAGAAAGTGTCCACACCATGCTATACCAGATTGGTTAATAATTCAAACCTTTTACAATGGATTAGCTGGATCTCTTAGACCTATTATCGATGTCATTGCTAGTGGTTCATTCATGCCAAAACCATTTCACTCCTAAGGAAGGAGGAGTGACTGTGACTATGAATGAATATAATGAGTTAATACCAACAAGATAAGTCATAGGATGATGAATATGCTTTGATTATAAAAAATTAAATCACGCCACTAGAAAAGATCATTTTCCACTACCCTTTTTAGATCAAATGTTGGATAGACTAGCTCTGCATAAATACTTTTATTTTTTGGATGGATATATGATGCACAAAGAATATATACATTTTTAGATATATATTTTATACTCAATTTTGATGATATTGCACTTTAAAGGAAGGTATTTTTCATGTTTTATTTCAGTTTGATGATTTTTAGCACTTGGAGGAAAATAAAGCAAGAAAGATGGAATTTGGAGATAAAATAGAATTTTGGAGAGAAATACTCAGTGCCGAGGACGTTGCCAGTATGGACGCTGTGATGCCATTTGACAGAGAGCACAAATTTAATTCAGGCCACGGGCGCCGACAACGCTGAAGTCAGTGCAGGGCAAAAATCTGGAAGATTCAATGAATTTGGATTTTGTTTGAAGAGTTATTTGATACAACTCTTAGAAAATCAACATTATGCTCTATTTAGAGCAAAAATTGATATGAACAAGAGCCGTTAGTGTGTCATTGAGTTTCCTTTAATGTTCCATTGTGCGTATTGTGTAGTGTGGTGAGTCTAAGTGTGATTTCTCTTAAGAGTTATTGGAGAGGGAGAGAAGTGAGAGATTTCCTCTTTCTTACTTCTTCAAAGAGAGAATTAAGAGTCATGTAAAAAGAGAAAGAGTCCAAGATGAGCTACAAAGGATTTGCTTTGCGAAAGTGTTAAAGATAAGTGGTGTTTGTTTTTTATAATTGTATAAACTTTCTTTTATTTAAAAAATGTGTATCTTGTCGTATCATTCTCATGAGGTATGAGTAGTTTTATTTGTATTTCTCCCTACTCTGAGATATGGTGAAATGAAGAGATAATTTGCATGTGCCAATTTTAAAATATAAAATAAATTGTGATGATTTTTTCACTCCATTTTTAGTTTACTTTTTGGATTGGTAAATTGAAATGTTAACTTCTGTTGTGAACATACTATCCAGGAAATGGAGTTTGAGTTTCGCAAAAAATTGAGAATCACATTTGATTCCATGAAGGAGTGTTTCATTCATGGAATTGGATGCAAATAAATAGAGAAATATTTTTTACTAGGAGAAGAATTAGAAATTCTAGAGTAACAGACTTAAATCCCCAATTTGATCTTAGTGTTTAAGAACTAAAGCGAGAGTTAGCCTTCAGGGGAAGGGAAGTGGGAGCTCTGGAGTGAGAGCCAGTATCCTCCCAACCTAAACACGGATTTAGAGACTAAACCTAAGATTAGCCAACAATTCTCTATAACACGTGACTGAGGGTAGAGAATTAAAATTGCACCTATTCGGTACAAGACAAATCAAAATCATTTATGCCTCTCATTTAACCAAAAACTCATTGTAGTGGCAAAATGCTTTCTAATATTTGATAACTTCGTCTCAAAAATATAGTTTGGTGGTTATTGCTTAGCTTTGCTTTACAGTTTCACTTGTAGTTGGTAATTTAGTTCTGTTGGCATCCTAAACACTTAAAATTTAGTGTAGTAGATTTTCTTTATCATTGTGAATTTCTCGATTTAAATTTCCATTACAAATTTACACCTTCATCGTGGGATCGATATTTGGGGCTTAATCAGAAAGTCCTATATTACTTGATAATGACAAGTATACTTGCATAGAATCCCAACATAAATTGCTTCAATTTCTTATTCATAAATAATGAATCAAGTTTTTTGCATTGTTGCAAAGCGGAGTCAACTTTTTTAATTTGACGCATCTATAATTTCAAGATCAAGTTTTTGACGCCGTTACCGGGAAGGTAACGTTAAATTAAATAGATTTTTTAAATTCAGAAATTTAGCGATAAAGTAAATAAAATATAATACCAAATGAAAAAAATCATGAAAAAAATAAAAAATCATAAAGAAAATATTTTTTTTTGAAATTTAAGAGTACTTTTAAGAATTTTTTGCTCATTATCTTTGTTATGTGTAGTATTGGATCTGAACCTTTAATACCTTATGATTCGAAATTAGAAGGTACTACTAGAAAAGTTTGAAAAAAATAAAAATAAATTAGAATTTTGGATGAAATGGATTAATTTAGGTAATCAAATAAATAAAAATCGACAAAGACCATTAAAAGATTATGTTAATCATACAACAGATGAACTTCACTTAACTATTCAAAATATTGATGTTGCAGCTAATTCATTTGAGCTTAAACCTACTATTATTCAAATGATACAAAATAGTTGGTTTGGAGGAACACCTACTGAAGATCCTAACCCACATCTTGCTAGTTTTCTTGAAATATGTGCTACTTTTAAATATGATGGAGTATCTAATGATGCTTTCAGTCTTAGAATTTTTTCTTTTTAATTAAGGGACAATGCTAAAGCTTGGTTAAATTCATTAGCACATGGATCTATCAGAACTTAGGGAGAACCATCACAAAAATTTTTAGCTAAATATTTTCCACCCTCGAGAACTACTAAGCTTAGAAACGATATTACATCTTTTTGTCAGTTCGAAGGGAAATCGATATATGAAGCTTTGGAAAAATTTAAAGATCTCCTTAGGAGATGTCCACACCATGCTTTTCCTGATCGGTTCATAATTCAAACTTTTTAAAATGGACTAGTAAGATCACTTAGATCAATTACAGATGCTATTGCAGGTGGATCATTAATGTCAAAATTTTTTGATGAAGCATATTCTTTAATAGAGACACAACTACTAATAATTTTCAGTGGCCCTCTGAACGAATAAATCCAAAGAAAGTAACTAGTATTCATAAATCTGATGCAATGTCTATTTTAACATTTCAAATTGCTGCTATATCAAAGAAGATTGATCAAATGGGAGTGAACCATTCTCAAATAACCACCAGTATTAGAGCAAAATTAACTAGGATAGATAATTGATACTCAATCATGTTGTGAAACTATGAATGCTATAAATAATAGAAATAATAATCCCTATTCTAATTACTATAATCATGGATGAAAAAAATCACCTTAATCTTCGTTGAATAATTATAACAATTCGGTGAATCCCTCGGTGAATCCCTCATGAAATTAAAATAACTAAGGGAATACTAACTATAGACCTTATTATCTTTCCGGATTTAACAATAACTCACCAATTAAGGAGAAGAAGTTGACTACGGAAGAAGTGATGCTAAACATGAAAATTATATACAAAATCAAGGAGCTGCAATTAGGAATATTGAAAATCAATTAGGACAGATTGCCACTATACTTAGTTACAGACCTTAAGGAATTCTTCCTAGCACTGTTGAAGTTAATCTAAAAGATTAGAATAAGGAGTATTTTAAAGTTATTCAATTACGAAGTGGAAAAGAAGTGGAGATAAGAATCCAAAGAGAAACTGAAGTTGAGAAGGAGAAATTGAAAACTACAATGATGAAAATAAACCAATAAATTTTCTTTAGAAAGACAGACTCCTCCGTTTCTTCAATGATTGAAACAGAAGAATAAAGATTAACAATTTACAAATTTTTTTGAAAACCTTAAAAAGTTAATGATAAATATTCCTTTCATTGAGGCTTTGGAACACATGCCAATTTATATGAAATATATGAAGGATAAACGAGAAGAAGAAATTTACAAATCACAAGACTGTTACACTCAATGAAGAGTGTAGCAGAATTCTTCAGAAAAAATTTCCTGAAAAGCTAAAAGATCTTGGTAGTTTTACTATATCTTCTCCTATTGGTGAGAAATTTCTTAGAAAAGTCTTTTGTGATCTAGGAGTTAATATTAATCTTATGCATCTATCAATTTTTAAACGCTTAGATTTAGGAGAGATTTCCTCTACTACTGCAACTCTTCAGTTAGTTGATCGATCAATAACTTATTCTAAAGGAGTTATAGAAGATGTATTAGTGAAAGTGGATAACTTTATTTTTCCTGTAAACTTTATTGCATTGGATATGGATGAAGATAAAGAGATTCTGATTATTTTAGGAAGACCATTCCTTACAACAGGGAGAGCTATGATAGATGTGCAAAAAAGATAATTAGTTAATGATCAAAAAGTAACATTTAATATAGCAAAAGCTATGAAATATCCTGCGATAGAAAAAAATAATGAATGTTTTAGAATGAAAGTTATTGATTATCTAAGTAATGAGTGATTTAAGGGAATGTTTGAAGAAAAATTAAGGCAAGAAGAAAATTATGAGAATGGGAATGAAATAAAAAATGAGAATTCAGATTACGTTCAGGACAAATTTGAAATTTTAGACCTTTTGGAAAATGATAATAAAAATCTTATTCCTTCAAGTATTAAACCACCTGAACTTGAACTGAAAGTGTTACCTGCCCATTTAAAATGTGTTTTTAGAAGATTCATCTATATTTCATGTTAATATATCTCCTGATTTAACTGTATTTCAAGAGAAAAAATAGTAATTGGAAATAGATTTGGCAGGCTCAGGCTTTTAAAATTAGGGGTGAATTTGGGCTATATGAATGTTAAATTTGGTATAGGAAGATGTTATGAAGCATTTGGAAATATTCAAAGTGGTTTTGAATTGGATTGGGAAGCCAATTTGGCGGTTTTAGTCACATGGTCAAAATTGGAGCTTTTCTATTTGTGTGAAATTGGACTTGCAATTGGGTCAAATTGGGATTAAATTCTTTTTAGATTGGATTGAAGGTGCTGAATTTTGATTTGAAATTAAAATTGGGCAAGATTGGGGTCAATTAGGCCAAGGTTTAGGGTAAATTAAGGAAATTTGGGCCTTTAAGAGCAAATTGGGGCTTTTGGTCAAATTGGGTAAATTTGGTCATTAAAAATTGAATTTGGAAATATTTGGGATGATTTTGGAATTTTTGGTAATTTTTTAAAATTTTAAAATTCTTGGGTCATGAAGGGCATTTTTGTAATTTTTAGCAATTTTGGGGGCATTTTGAAAATTTTGTGATTTTAGTGAAATTTAGTCTATTTTGGTAGTCATGAGTGGTTTGAGGTGATTTTTGGGTAAATTTGGGTATTTTGGGTAATTTTGAGAATTTTGGCAAAAATTAGTGTCATAGGGGTATTTTGGTAATTTAGTGATTTTGGGCTAGAATGGGCAAGTAAGCCTTGAAGCCAAGCCAAACTAATAGGAGTCATATGACAATTCATTTTGGATGCGTAATATTTTAGAGTTAAGTTTCAAAAATCGAACCTTCAACAGGTAAGTATTTTCTTTATGTATTAATTGTTTTCTTTCACCTTGTATTTTCAGTTTTTCATGCTTAATCTTTTAAACAATTTAAGTTTGGGG
>NEWO01001257.1:57845-68231 GCA_003013225.1 Phalaenopsis aphrodite
TCTACACCGTTCAAAGTTTATTTCCCCATTTATTTTCACTAAATCATATGAATTACATTCTCATTCATACAACCTCATATGATTCTTTCCAATTGTTGACTAAGACAATACATCCCATTTCTTACATGTTCTCACAATAAGTCTTAACATCTAGATGGGTCAGATCAAGAAGTAAATGAAGTACATGGAATTAAATCATCACAACTTCTTCCAACATTAAAGATTAGTACTCTCCACAACTTCCATCCAATACTTTAATTACTTATCATTTTAAGGAGAAAGATAAAGAAAAATACTGAGAATCAATGGAGAAAACAAAACCACACTTTATTTTAAAAGTAGAAATCATTGTCAAACCAACAAGGAGTCTCGATTAAAACCAAGAATAATTTAAAAATAAAGATAAAAACTTACTTCATATCCTCCATCAAACTCTTGAAGTTTTTTTGAATCTCTTCTCTCTTACAACACTCTTAACTCTCACAATAAAACTAAAAATAAAAAGGATAAAGTAAATTTGTGGGGCCTAAAATCTCTCCAAAAGCTTCTCTACGAACTATTTCAAGAACTTCTCAGGACTCCTCCCTTTTTTTCTCTCAACTTTCTTCTTTTATAATTTTCTAAGAAATGCTTTGGTATCTCTTCAAAAGGTGTCCTGATTCGATGTATTCTCCAAGGGATTTCTCCTTTCACAAGTCTTTTAACCATATTTTTTTTTTCTAGTGGTCATAACCACCCTCTTTAGCCAATAAGTGCCTCAAAATGTTCCTTCAAAATTTCCAAAATGAATTAACCCATCAAAGAACTGCCTCTGGTGCTTAAGCGCGGGGTCGCTGATGCTTAGGTGTGGCATTCTTTGTTTCACTTGCGCTTAAGCGTCAGATCTAGCGCTTAGGCACCAAGACACTTTTGCACAATTTTTGTATTTTTTCTTCAAATTTGATCCTTTATCACTTGTTTTAGCATTTTTCACCTTTTTACTTGTACCTGAAAGAAAAACACACAAATACTTTCCATTAAAGCGCAATATCTTAAAAACAGACATAAAAATATGGCTAAAAACACCATATTTCAGGTGTATCAAAATCTCTCAAACTTAAAATGTTACTTGTCCTCAAGTGACACTTCAACCTTTAAAAATTAAATAAGTATGATATGTATATGAATTTCTTTAGGAGTTACTACAATTTAGATTTAGAAATTTAGTAGTCCAATTTAGAAAAAATATTTAGTAAATGAGATCAACTTAAAGTTTAGAAATTTTTAATGTTAAGAAATATGAAAATATGAGTTTCTTTCTAATTCAGAATTATTGTAGATTTTCTAAATATAGCATTTAGTCCTTTTATTATCTGAACTTAAAAAAAGTTTATCAAGAAAAATTTTACTTTACTATATCTTTAAGCTTAAGAGTTTTTCAAGTCTTAATTTTAAAAAGATTAAATGTGGAACTAATTTTGATTAAACACTAATCCTTAAGATTTTCCTCCCTTATTTTTAGCTTTTTTCTTTTTCTTTTACTTTTTATTTTTTTAATTTCTCTTTTTCAGGCAAAGATTACGATATTTGGATAGGCCTTTAATAGTTTTGAATTCCACTTCTCCTTTCTTAAAGCAAAGTCCTGAAATAATTCATAATAATAGTTTTAAAAATTATTTTTAATAAAAGAAATTTAAGTATTAAAAATAAAAGTATAAATTTCTAAATTTTTCAAAAATATAATTTTTCTTACTAAAGATAGTTACACTATATTTAACATTTTCTACACTAAAAATTTTTTACTGAAAGTTTTTCTTCATTACTATGAATTTTAACAAAATTTTCTTACTCATTTCTATAATCAAATTTTACCATCTTAATATAACTTTATATACATGATCATTTTTCTTTTCAAATCAAATTCATTTATAGCACATTTGAGAAGAAATAAAAGTAAAGTTTTGAAAATATTTTTAATTCCCCCCAAACTTAAATTTTTAACAAGATTAAACAATTTAGCAGGGGATACGTATGCATGAATAAAAATTTAAATAACATACTTACAAGAATTTTATACCCTAATTATATAAGTATAAAACTAAAAACAGGAGCAAAATTAATTTTTGATCAATCTTCTATCATTTTAATTTTAATTCAACATGTACAAATTCATTAGACTTCTAAGTAGTGGGTATAGATATAAAAAGAAACAAACGCACTAACTTTGATTTAACAGTCTAAACATAAAAATAAACACACTAACAAGATAAAAGAAAAATACAGGGTAGCAATTTTCTGAAATTAAAGTTTAAAATCAAAGCTAGCAAGATTTTCAACTTTTCAAAAGAATTAGAAATAAGCTCAATCCTAACTAACCAAAACACATTAATCAACACACAACAACAATTACTACCCTAAAATTTAAAACAAAATACTAACAAAACACAAACATCACAATAAAAATTGAACAAAAAAAAATCTAACAAATCACATAGTCCAAAAAAGTACAAAAATTCAAATGTCTCAAGTTCACACCACGTAGTCTATCATTTATTACAAATATAAAAATAACTTAGTCCTCCTCCTCATCATCTGAATTGCCACTGTCCAGACATGTGTAGGCACATAATTAGGGTATCTTGGAGATAAAGGAAATTCCACTCCTTTGTTACCCCTAATGAGGCTTTCCGAAGATGAGTGAAATTTCCTCATAATCAATATGCCTTTTAGCATACCCATCCATATGTTCAACAAAATGCTCTAGATTATAAACCTTATCTATGGTATAATTAATATTATCCACCATCCACTGCAATAATTGATTTTGAGTTTCAGTAGACTCATCTCTAGAAGTAGATGCTCGCTAGGTAGATGGTCTCCATGTAGAAGCAGCTGAGGTGGATGCAGCAGATGTCGACATTCCATAACTTCTCGAAATCCTCCTCTCCAACCAAAAAATAGAATGCTCAGAATGCTATTTCACATGTACACTTGTAATTAGCTTTAGAGGTAGTAGCACTTCTTCCCAGCGATCATATCTCACACCAACCTGCTCACATAAAGAAACGATCAATGAAGCAAATCCCAGACCTACAGTAGTAGCGATAGTGGCAGAACTGATGATAGTCTGATAAATTTAAGCTCCAATATTGATAAGTTGCCTTCTTGAGTACAATAATTCAAAGTTTCTCTCTCCTTCGTAACTTCACTAAGATGATTTGTCGGTAACAGACGAGCTGAAATAAATTAGTGTTACACCCTCGATGGTGCACTTAACTTTAAAGTGAAAAAGTTGAATCTCCTCTCATTTGTAATTTTCGAGAGTCACCTTCCAACAATCAAATATGAAATAATCTCATCCAATTCCATCTCAGTCGGACTATAGTTTGCATAAAAACATAAAGTATCAGGCGGGAAGTGGTAGAACATATTAATTACCTCTGGTGAAAAAGGTAGACCATGACTCGATCCTCTTTTGCCTCAAAAAGGTTTGCATAAAAGTCCCGTAATATAGATATCATAGCCACAATAGAAAAATAATCGTATTGTTCCCATTGTTGGCGAACGGCCAAATCTTCCACGGATCCACCTGGATTTTTAAAACACATCTCAGGAATCAATTTTCATGACTGTAGAGTGTCACTATATCTATCTCGAGCATTTGAGCTCACAAACTTGCTCGAATCAAGGTAGGTCTTTGCCTTACTCCTCATCATTCTTTTGGTCATTCTACAAATTTAACAAAATTCCACAGTAACTTAAAAAATCAAGTATAATCTACTAAACTTAACTTCTATAAGCATAAACTACACTTTCTATGCAATTTATAAAGATTTTTCTTCACTTTTCACCATGAATAGCGATTATCGGATTACTCCAAATGTACTCAAAGTACATGGTTAAAATAAAAAAATTTTACATAGAAGTGAAGCTCTTACCTTAAGAAATTCAAATATTGCAAACTTGGCTCCAATCCACCAAGAAATCTCCATGAAAATGCTTGCCCTAACTTCAAAATCAAGAACTCGAGTGGAAGAAGACGAGAATAGGAGTAAAAAATGGCTTTTTTGGGGGTTATTTTTCACCTTTAATTGTTCACAAACCGGTTTTGATGAACCGGCGCTTAAGCGTCGATAAGTGGCTTAGGTGCCTGCCTCTTGGGTTACATCACGCTTAAGCGCTAGAATGAAGCTCTTAGGCGCCAATGCACGATTTTTGATAATTTTAAACTTAAGAAAATGCACTATTAGCCTTACTATACAACCTCTAAATGGTTCTACAACACTTAAATAACTTTTTTCCTCTCCCTTAGCTCTCCTCTCTCTCAAAATTCTTCAATATAACTAATTCGATTCAAGGCTAAAATAACACAAATTTTCACACCAAAAATCATATATATTCATATACGAACTATTACAAGCAGCATTCCACACATAATTCTCATTCCAAAGAGTCTCGGATGAGAAATTTTTCTTAAATAAAAACACTAGACATACATACTCAATTAAACACATAAAAGACATAGACAATAAAAATGAGATTTAACACTAACACATAAAACCAAAGACTCCTAACAAACGAACTCTAACGCTGAACTTAATTCCATTATTCATTTCATGGAACAAATTCCTATATTTCATTAGTCTCTCCTTGGGCATTCAAAATATAGTATTGATAAAACGAACGGTGGTGACGAGCTCTGATACAATCTTCTTCAATCCATTTATGCTTAAGATACATCACCTTATCTGCTTCCTCGATATAACTAGTATGGCTAAATTGCATTTTTTATTCCCATACAATATGCTATAGATGTGCATTAACTTCATTTACCTTTGTCTCAGGGAAAGCCATGCTAGTCTCAATTTTGCTGATTTTTTTTGCTATTTCTTCAATACTAACAGCTAAGAAAAGTTATACATCTCTTGTGCACTTTGACTAATGAATTTCTTCCTCTTCGCCTCTTCCTTTTTTATTCAAGTCCATCTCCCATGAAGTCATTTTCTCAAAATCTCTCTTTCTCTTAGACTTTTAGGGCTACAAATGATTCTGGGGTAAAATTCCATCACAAAACCCTTCTATTTACAGGCCTAAATCCTTCAAATAACCTGTAAGCAAGTCCTAAAACTGCCATGGAACATTTAAGTTAACTAATTGACATTTAAAGCTTCTAGAAATTGAATTTCACACATAGTCTTTAACATCCGCGCTTAAGCACCGAATAATAGTGCTTAAGCGCGAGTGTTCAATTTTGCACCAATCAACTTAACGTTCAAATACTCATTCTAGCTTTTTTAGATTTCTAAATAAAGTCTTAAAATCATTACTAACACATAATAGTCTCAAAAATACTACTCTAAATTTTCTTTATCACACATAAACAATAATTAAAGCCAAAAACCCACTGATAACTATGGGTTACCTCTCACAAAGTGCTTGTTTTTATGACGTCAACCCTACGTAACCAATGCTTATTCTAGTTGACCCAACATCATTTGATTATTAAATTTACGTTGATCCCCTACAAGATAAGGTTTCAGTCTATAACCATTTAATTTAAATACTTCTCAGTTTTAAGATCTTTGATATCCACAACTCCATAAGGATAAACTTTCATCACAACAAATGGGCCCATCCACCTGGACTTAAGTTTATCAGGAAATAATCGTAATCTTGCATTATATAGCAAAACTTGTTGCCCTAGCTAAAAATTTTTAGTAAGAATCCTTCGATCATGCCACAACTTTATCTTTTCTTTATAAATCTTAGCACTCTCATAAGACTCATTCCTTATTTCTTCAAGCTCATGTAATTGTATTATATTTTCTCACCAACATCTTTCAAATTATAGTTGAACTCTTTAATCACTGAATATGCTTTATGCTCAAGTTCAACTGGTAAATGACAAGGTTTCCCAAATATTAGCCTATATGGGGACATTTCTATAGAGGTTCAATATGCAGTTCTATAAGCCCACAAAGCATAGTCAAATTTGACTGATCAATCCATTTTTGTTGGACTTGCAGATTTTTGCATAATTCTTTTAATTTCCCGATTTGATAATTCAGGCAAACCACTTGTCTCATGATGATAAGCAATAACAATTTTATGGTTTATATGATATTTCATTAATAATTTCTCAATTATAGCATTTCTAAAATGACTTCCCCCATGAGTTATGATAACTCTTAGCATCCCAAATCTATAAAATATGTTCGCTTTCAAAAATTTTGCACACTTTAAACATCACATTGAGGTAAAGCAACAACTTCTGTCCATTAAATACACAGTCCACTACTAATAGTTTATATAAATTTCAGAAAGTTGGTATAAATGGTCCCATGAAATCTAATCCCCAAACATTAAATATTTCAACTTCTAGCATGTAATTGAGGGGCATCTCATTTCTCCTAGAAATATTTCTTATTCAGTTACATCTATCACAAGTTTTGATATAAACATTAACATCTCTAAAGATAGTAGGACAATAAAATTCATATTGTAAAATTTTGTATGTTGTTTTATCAGCACCAAAATGTTTCCCAAAATCAGAATAATGAGATTTTTGGATAATTTCATAAGTTTCTTCTAAAGGTACACATCTTTGATTAATCAGATTCTTTCCTTGTTTATATAAAAATGAGCCATCCTAAAAATAAGTCTTAGCTTCAGATATAAATTTCTTCTTATGTTTATATGTCATTCCATAGGGTATAATATCACTTATAAGAATGTTCACAATGTCAGCATAACATGGAACATGAAACTCATTAATATTGAACAATTTTTCATCTGAAAAAAGTTAATAAATTTCTTTTTCAAAACAGAGTGATTTGCTCAACTCAAGCCTGGACAAATGACCAGCAAATTGATTTATAATCCCCTTTCTATCTGCTATTTCAAAGTTAAATTAATACAAAAGAAGAATCCATATTATAAGTCTTGGTTTAGTATCCTTCTTTTTCATCAAGTGCTTAATAGTAGAATGATCTATATGCACTATGCAATGAGTTCTAATTAAATATGATCTAAATTTATCGAAGCCATATACTATTGTCAATAACTCTTTTTCAGTTGTTTTATAATTAATTTTGATTTCATTAAGAGTTTTACTAGCATAGTAAATAATTTTAGAAATTTTATCATATCTTTGTCCTAAAATATCTCTAATAACATAATCACTAGCATCAAAAAATTAGTTCAAAAGGTTTTTCCCAATCTTGTGAAACTATAATTGGTACAGTGATTAATTTTTCTTTTAACAAATCAAAAGATTTTAGGCATTCTTAATCAAAATTGAAAATTGCATCTTTCTCCAGTAAATGACATAAAGGCTCAGTAATTTTTGAAAAGTCTTTAATATATCGTCTGTAGAATCTAGCATGTCCTAAAAATTCCTAATTTCTTTTTCATTTATTGGATAAGGTAAATTAGTGATCACTTGAATTTTAGCAGGATCTAATTTCATACAATTTTTTGATCTTTGATGTCCTAATACAATTCCTCCTGCTACCATAAATTGGCATCTTTCCCAACTTAGGACTAAATTTTTTTCTTCAGAGGGCTTAAGAAATTTTGATAAATGTTCTAAACATGAGTCAAATGATGTTCCAAACACTAAAAAACATCCATAAACACTTTAATCCCTTTTTCAATTAAATCACAATAAATTGTCATCATACATCTTTTAAATGTAGCAGGGGCATTACATAAACCAAAGGACTGGTAAAAGTTGTTTTCTCTTGATCCTTAGGAGTTATTTGAATTTTGTGACAACCAGTATATCCATCTGGAAAATAAAAGTATTCATGCCCAACTAGTCTATTGATACGCCTAAAAATGTATGATTTTTTATGGTTCATATTATAATGATATTACACTTTAAAGGTATTGTTTCTTGTATTTTTGGTTGTAAGTACATAAAATTGAAGAATTTGGAGTGATTTGAGAAAAAGGAACAAAAATGGACCAAAACGAAGCAAATTATAGCAAATCGGGTCGAATCGTGGCACACTGAAGCCAAGGGGACCTAAAATGGACACTTAAGTGCCTATGCCTGGTGCTTAAGCACCCAAAATGATACTTAGGTGCCACCAAAAATAGAGGTAGGTGCTTAAGCTCCCAAAAAAATGGCGCTTAGGTGCTTGTGACTGTTTTCAACATATCTTCTAAATTGTACGTCTGATTTGGACGATTTTTGATGCGGTGCTTCATGCATCTCTTAGGGAATTCATTGGAAATGAGAAAAAGGACTTTATAGAAGAATTTGGGGAGGTTATATGGAGTTTTGAAAAGGAACTTCTAGCATTATTTGGAAGATTCATTGAATCTGGACAATTTTATAGAGACGCTTAAACACCTTTTGGGATATTATAGAAAAAAGCTTGGAAATGTTTTTAAAACAACTCTTAGAATCTTGAATTAATTAAAAGAGGATAAGAAGACTTGGATAAGAAGAGGAGAAGGCTTGGGCATGAACCCCAAGCGGGGCGGCAAGGTGAGAGAGAAAGAGAGAGAGTGAGAGATTTCTTCTTTTCTTTTCACTTTGTTCTTAGAGAGGATTGTAAGGAGATTGATTTTTCTATATAAGGAGAGTTTGATTTAAATTATAGATAAGTATTTTCATCGTATTTTGATTTGAATTTAGTACTTGGTTTGTATATTTTCAAAGCCTTGCTCAATGAAAAGTTCATGTTGTTTCTTCATGTGTAGTGAGTAGTTTTCTTTACTCTTCCCTCTTGTATTGAATTAGTATGCATGTGTAGGATATATAATCGAGTAGAGAGAGAATATCTTGTGATGATTTTGCTTTGTTCTTTATTTACATGTAAATTTGATGAACTTGCATGCTAAAATATGTTGTGAGAACATGTAAGATCCGGGATGATATTGTCTCAATCAACTGTGGTAGAATCACATGAGCTTGTATGGATGAGAATGTAGTCCATATAGTTAAGTGCAAATAAATAAGTAAATTTTATTTAAAGGGATTCAAATTAGAGGAAACTAAAGTGATAGGCTAAAGCCTCTAATTTGGTCTATTGTTTTAGGTTTTGAAGCGAGATGTTAGCCTCCAGGTGGAGGGATAAGAGGGTACTCTAAAGTGAGAGCTAGTATATTCCCTGCTGACCAACCTTTTTGTAAATCAACAATTACAAGAATTTGATGACGCTACTAGAAGATTGAAATTCCAGCAACGATGCCAAAAACTTGTCTATGATTTTATATATATATTTGATTTAATAAAGATATATATATATATATATATATATATAATATTCGATAATGTTAAAGTCGATGTGTCAACGCAAGTATACGTATCACTCAAGTAATATAGGGCACTAATGGAGTCCTAGATATCGATCCCACAGGTAGAAATAGAATACTACGGACTAGGATTTAATAAAAAGTAATACTTCAACAACAACAACGCTCAAGTTGCTTATCTTTCACCAATAGGCAATTGAAATAAGTAGATAATTTTGGATAGTAACTAATGATAAAGAATAACGTTTAATTGTGATATTCAATATATAAGAAAGCATCATTCTCCTTGCCAAGAAATTATAGTGAATGGATAAAATGAATTAGTTTAATTATATTGTGCCAAATAGGAGCATACCTATTCTTTATCCTTTGATACAGGCATAAAGAACATTGACTAATCCTATGCTTGGATACTGAATCTGCGGCTAGTCTGAGAGGATACTAGCTCTCACTTTGGAGCTCCCACGTTCCCCTCACCTAAGGGCTAACATCTACACATCAGCACCCAAACGATAGGTCCGAATTGGGGTTTTTAGTCTGTCACTGTTAAATCTCCAATTCTATGTCCGATAGTAATATTTCCCTATTTATTTGCACCCAACTTCCAAGGGCTTTAACCTCCTTGAAACTTGGATGTAATCTTCACTTTAGTTGTAAAACTCAATATATTTTAACAATTCAATTGGCCAGATTGAAAGTAAATGAAGATCAAAGTGTAAAGATCATCACAATTTCTTAAAAATTTTCATGGCTTCACCAATTCAAATCACCATTTCACAAATCTTAAGAGAAGGAGAAAGACAGAGAAAACTACTCAGAACTCATGGGGAAAGCACAACACAACTTGGAATTCATAAATGAAATCAAAGTCATACAAACTATAACAAGCAAATAACTTATCTCTAAATTTCTCACCAAGAACACTCCTCAAAGTTCCTCTGAATCTCTTCCTGTCTTTACAGTACACAGAATTCCTCTTTGAAGTAGCAAGGAGGAAGAAATTTCTCACTTTCCCTCCACTCTTAGAATTTCTCAAAGAATTCCTCACAATTACACGCTCTAGCAAGCTCAAATGGAACTTATCTAACCTCCAGGTCTCCAAATGTCTTCTTCTCTTCTCTTCTCTTCTCCTATTTATGG
>NEWO01001257.1:109945-121523 GCA_003013225.1 Phalaenopsis aphrodite
TTGGCTAAGTGTCATGACAACAATAACTTGCGCCTTTAAGGGTCTTCACTCACGTAATCCTCAAATTAAATTATAAGTGATAATTACCCCACTCTTAGGGATAATTGAAACATCAATGTTCATTGAGCATTAAAGGTATTTACAGGATGGGTTATTAAGCAAAGTAATAGGTTTAAATGAGCTTGAGACTTTTCACCATGCAGAGAGAGGGAAGCATGGACCTGCTTCTTTCTCTAGATCTATTGGATACCTCGGAGGTCTACTAAACTTAATATTTTTTTCTTAACAAAAACCATCCTTAATCAAATTAATATGGACCCACCAAAATATGACCTAGGGTTGGGTAGATCACTAAAACCTTAATTTTCTGCTTTATATAAAGTGCTCTCAAATGCATTTTGAGTTTCTGGTGGTGGAATGAGAAGACTCGCTAGATACACTTTTTATAGTTTACAATGATGTCTTTCTTGTACTTTCATATTGTACTTTTTATGCTTATAAAACTTGCATGCTAAATAACAATGTCACCCTGCATGAAAACCATAACCATTAGGATAGCCATAAAAAAAACCCAAAACTAAAATTAAAATCAACCAAGATAAAAATCTCCTTCACAACATTCAACATATAAAACAACTCAAAATTTAATCACAAACATCACAAAAAAGAACAACTACAACTAAATTAAGACGTCTCTATTGGATGATCGAGAATCCCTCGGAGGATGTAACCTACGGTTGCTAATGAGGCTTCCCACGGTCTAAGTTAAATTTAGACTAAGTAAATCCAGACTAAGTAAATCCAATAGAAAATAATGATGCCGGAAAGAGAGAACCGTACGATCCTAACCGGTGTCGGTCTAATCAACTTTGACATGCCCTATAATATTTAAAGAATTACAACCATAGGGCCACCTAATTTGACATCACAACTTGACACCTTAGAAAAATTAAACTCGTCTCGGCAAGGAGCTTGGAGCTAGCATGGTGAGCAGCACAGCCATCTTCAATAGCAAAACATGTCTTCCTCAGCTAAACCAATTTCCTTCCTTAGAAATAAACAACCAAGCCATGGGATTTCGAGATTGTCTGATATGTAACATAAATCTTCACCTTATCTTTATGCTTTTGTACAGCTCCACTGTACAATATAAGCTCTAACTCGTCTTAGGATTCCATGGTTCTCGTTCGTTACGACCTAAATCCTCACATCTTCAAGGCTATTTGTGTGATTATTTCACAAGAATGTAAGCCCTAGTAAATAAAATTTATAGGATGAGACATTAAATAAAATTTCTCCTTCAAACTGAAGCCAAACAATAGGATAGATTGGGAAGTCACCGAGGTTATCCTTAGGATCTGTGACATCCCCTAGTTCTTCCTTATTTGAGTTCTACAACAAAATGTTCCAATTTTGAACCATTTCCTTTTCACACCTCTTTGTCAAATTTTGTTGAAAAGTCCTATCCTTTCGAACTCCTTAAAAATAATATTTCATTATTTTTATCGAGAGTATTCTTAGGTGACTTCGATTGTCTAAGATGTAATTAACCATAGGGGCTTGCCCTTATGGGAAGCTTATCCAAACCTAGCATATTATAAACCCTATTTAATTCTTCAAATTAAATAGTGAAAATTATCAGCAAATAAAATGGTTTCGCAGACCAAACGGATGACATATATTTCTTGGTTTATTTGATCGAGCCTCATCCTTAAGTCTTAAGTTTATCCTTCGAGATAGATACAGGGTTTAAGGTATAGTACTCTTTCATCTAAACTATGAAAAATATGAGGTCAGTTTGATTTTATATTTTTCTAAACTGTATATATGTAAATTAAAATGTCCTTCTGAAGCGGGAGACAAAATTTGGATTCTTGTGACCGACAGCTTCTTACGACCAACTCCTCAACCTAAAAATAGTGCTGACACTGCATTCCTAAGATACAAGTGACTGTGATTAGGAATGAACATAATGAGTTAGTACCAACAAGGCAAGTCATAGGGTGTCAAATAGGCATTGATTATAGAAAATTAAATCTTGCCACTAAGAAAGATCATTTTCCACTACCCTATATAGACCAAATATTGGATAGACTAGTTGGGCATAAATACTTTTACTTTCTGGATGGACATACTGGTTATCATCAAATACAAATAGCTCCCGAGGATCAAGAGAGAACAATTTTTACCTGTCCTTATGGTGCATTTGCTTTTAGAAGAATGTACATTGGTTTATGTAATGCCCCTACTACATTTCAACGATGTATGATAGATATTTTTCTATGATTTAATTGAAAAAAGAATTGAAGTTTTTATGAATGATTTTTTAGTGTTTGTAACTTCATTTGAATCATGTTTAGAACATTTATCAAAAGTTCGTAAGTGATGTGAAGAAATAGATTTAGACTTTAATTGGAAAAAATGTCAATTTATGGCAGCAGGAAGAATTGTTTTATGAAACTTAAATCATAAAATTTTATGGAAGTAGTGATCCACCTAAAATATATAGTGATTTTAGAAGCATTTTTATACATATTTTTGAGATACTGCGCTTTAATGGGGTATTTGTGTGTTTTTCTTTCACGTATAATTAAACAGGTAAAAAATGTTAGAAAGAGTGAAAAACGATCAAATTTGGAGCAAAGAGTTGAAATTTGTGCTAAAGTATTTTGGTACCTAAGTGCTAGATCCGATGCTTAAGCTTCGGTTAAACAAGGAAGGCAGCGCCTAAGCGCCAAAGGCCCCGCGCTTACGCACCAGAGGCGATTATGTGACAGTTTTCTTCATTTGGCCAAATTTTGAAGAGGTATTTAAGGAACATATTGGCTAAAGAGTGTTGTTATGACCACTAGGAACAAAAATATTTTTAAAAGACTTGTAAAATGAGGGATCCCTTGGACAATACATCAAATTTGGACACATTTTGAAGAATTTCCAAGGCACCTTCTGGAGATTTATAAAAGAAAGAAGTTGAGACATTTGAGATGGGTGCTTGAAGAGGGTAAGAGTGTTGAGTCTTGAGAAGATCGTGGAGAATCTTGTGAAGAGATTCAGGCACCAAAAAAATTACTTTATTTATTATGTTTTTTTTTAGTTTTATTTTGAGAGTTAAGAGTGTTGTAAAAGAGAAGAGATTCAAAGAAACTTCAAGAGTTTGATGGAGGATTTGAGATAACTTTTTATCTTTTATTTTTAAACTACTTTTGGTTTAAATTGAGACTTATTATTGGTTTGACAATGATTTATACTTTTAAACTAAAGTGTGGTTTTGTTTTCTCCATGGATTCTGAGTAGTTTTCTTTATCTTTCTTCTTAAAATGATAAGTAACTAAAGTGTTGGATAGAAGTTATGAAGAGTATTAATCTTTAATGTTGTAAGAAGTTGTTATGATTCAATTCCATGTACTTCATTTACTTTTTGATTTGGCCTATCCAGATGTTAAAATTTGTTGTGAGAACATGTAAGAACTGAGCTGGTATTATCTCAGTTAATAATTGGAAAGAATCACAAGAGGTTGTATGAGCGAGAATGTAATTCATATGATTTAGTGCAAATAAATAGGGAAATAATCATTGAAGGGTGTAGAGTTAGAGGACTTTAACGTAACTAGTTAAAGCCCCTAACTTGGTTTATTATTTTAGATTCTGATACGAGATGTTACCCATCAAGTGGAAGGAATCGAAGGAACTCTAGAGTGAGAGCTAGTACTTTCCCTGCTTACCCGGTCTTCAGAACTATTCAAAATTTAAATTAGCTAATGTTCTTTATAGCATCTCTAGTAAAGGTAAATAATATAATTGTTTCTATTTGACATAACACAATTTGCATACTTCCACAACAAAATTCCTATTGTTATTACTGATTCATAATAAGGAGAAAGATATTTTCATATCAAGTGTTTTTCTTTGCATAAACTCAAGTTATCCTTAGAAGTTTTTACTGTTTTGTCAAAATATAAAAAATACAAATAAGATTTGAATTTTAATTACTATCAAATTATCTATAGTTTAAGTAATTGCATTTTACTACTTAAATGTTTACTGTTCAATAGAGCATATTGCATAATTTCTCTGTGGGTTCAATATTCAGGTCTCAATAAAAAACTCATATATTTCTTGATAACGATACATATAATTGCCTAGTATCCCAATATATATATAAATTGAAAGTTTAAATTCTTTTTTTTTCAGGATCAAGTTTTCACTCTGTTGCAAAGTAAGAAAATATAAGTGAAAATCTAATCAGAGTCATTGTTATACTATTGCATATAACCAGTCAGGAATATGTTTTTGACACCGTTGTCGAGGATATTAATTGATTTAAAAGCAAATTTCTATTTTTAAAAAGTATTATTTAAACTTTAAAAATTATTATAATTTATTTTGTGTGTTCTATGTTTTTTATTTTATGTTAGTGTATGCGTAGTTCAGGTTATGAAAGACTAGTTCCCTATGATTTTGAATTAGAAAAAACGGTTAAAAATAAAAAATAAAAAAAAGGATTAAAAGATCTTGAAAAATCTAAAAAATTGTAGAAATAGTAAACCAAAATAATGAAAATGCTGAAATTCATCAAGAGTTTAGACCTTTACTAGATTATGTCAACCCTACTGTTGATGAACTTCATTGTATTTTTCAAAAACCTACTGTAGTAGCTAATTTATTTGAGCTTAATTCTGTTATTATCCAAATGGTATCAAATAATCAGTTTGGGGGATCACCAACTGAATATCCAAATTTACATCTTGGCAATTTTCTAGATTTGTGTGCTACATTTAAATATGATGGTGTATCAGATGATGTCTTAAGACTTAGGTTATTTCCTTTCTCACTTAGAGATTTAGCTAAGATGTGATTGAATTCGTTAGCACCTGGATCTATCAAAACTTGGGGTGATTTAGTGCAAAAATTTCACGCAAAATATTTTCCACCATAAAAAATTGAGAAGCTTAGAAATGATATTACATCTTTTAATCAGTTAGAAGGGGAATCTAATTTTGAAGCATGGGAACGATTTAAAGAACTCCTAAGAAAGTGTCCACACTATGTTGTACCAGATTGGTTAATATTTAAAAATTTTTATAATGAATTAGTTAGATCTCTTAGATCTATTATTGATGTCGCTGCTGGTGGTCCATTGATGTCAAAACCATTTCATGACGTTTATGCTTTAATTGAGGAAATGGATACCAATAATTTTTAATGTCCTTCCAAAAGGGTTAATCCAAAGAAAGTAGCTAATATTCATGACAATGAGTCATTTATTATGTCAGCAAATCAAGTTGCTGCAATTTTAAGAAAGTTAGACCAATTTGGAATGAATTTTTCTCAACCAATTTTCATGATTGAAGAGAATTCATTAGGCCAAATGATAGATTCTCAAGCATCATTAGAAACTTTGAATGTTATAAATAACAACCAGAATAACACGTATTCAAATTATTATAACCCAGGTTGGAAGAACCATCCAAACTTTAACTGGAATAACAATACGTGTGATAATAATCAACAATGGGGGAGCAATCAAGGAAACCCAATTGGAAACTGGAACAACCAAGGTAATAATAATTATAGATCTACTTATCCTCCAGGTTTCATCAGTAATACACAATTTAAGGAGAAGAAGTTATCTACAGAAGAAGTGGTGTTACAAATGGGAAATCAGTTAAAAATTCAAAGAGCTACAATTAGAAATATTGAGAACTAACTTGGACAAATAAAAAATTCATTAAGTAATAGATCCCAAGTTACACTTCCTAGTAATACTAAAACAAATCCTAAAGACGAGAATAAAGAGCAAGTAAAAGTTGTTCAACTTAGAAGTGGAAGAGAGTTCAAATATAAGATTCAAAAAGAAACTGAAGTAGAGAAAGAAGAAATTAAAGAATCAAAAGAGAATGCTCCAAAAGATTCTGAAAGACCTATTTCTCCTTTGAAAATTGACTTAGAAAAACTACCACCTCTATTTGCTTAGAGACTTCATCAACAGAAGTTGGATAAGCAATTATAAAAATTTCTAGAAATTTTTAAGAAGCTTACCATTAATATTCCATTTGTTAAAGCCTTAGAACAAATGTCAAGCTATGTAACGTTTATGAAGGATATTCTCAACAGAAAAAGGAAGTTTGAAGATAATGAAATTAGTGCACTTAGTGAGGAGTGCAGTGCTATAATTGAGAAGAAGCTTTCTGAAAAGCTTAAAGATCCAGGTAGCATTACAATTCCCTGTGCAATATGAGACCTATTTTATGGAAAAGCTTTATGTTATTTAGGTGCAATAATTAACCTTATACCATTATCATTATTTAAAATATTCGGATTAGGAGAAATAACCCCTACTAGCTTAACTCTGCAGTTAGTAGATCGTTCAATAACGTACCTGTTGACCTCACTTTTGGTTGAGGTTCGGTTTTTCCTCTTTATCAGCCTAATTTCAAGCAATAGTACTTTCTTATTGACTATTCTTAGAAAACTAGACAAGGAGCCCTCACCATTTGAAATTTCAAACTCTTATTTACTCAACTTGAAGTTCCACATATTTGTCCTGACCTATAGTGCTTAATAGGTGGGGTCACTATGGGGCAAACTAAAGATGAGTCACCCTTAAAGACTTTTGGACCTTAGGATTGACCCTGGGTGTTGGTCTAGAGCCAAGGCACTTGTTTGCACTCATAATTACTCATTACCGAAAACCCAGAAATTCTAGGCTTTGGTCACTTGATGCTTTTGGGAGACTCCTATAGGTGGTTCCCTAAACCCATTAACCCTAGGCTAGGGTTTAGCTAAGACCAGTACACAGAGGACCCAAAGTGGGGTTTCTATTGGTCCATGGCTTATTAATGGTGGTTGGTACTCCAACTCTACGAAGATACCCAACCTAGCCTTTTGCCTCCAAAATTCCCCAATCTACCCAAAAACCCTTGGGACCCCAAATTTGTCCAAAGTCTCCAAATCTAGCCAAAATACCTAAACTTATTCAAAAATCATTTGAAACACCTTGAAAACACCCAAATTACCCAAAATCCCCAAATTGGTAAAATTACCAAAATACCCCTCTAGTGCCCAAAATTCAAAAAATTCCAAAAAAAATCCCAAAACTTTCCAAAACCTCCCAAATACTCTCAATTTCATTTTTCTCAACTATCACTTGACCCAATTTGTCCAATTTGACCATCTTTGATCAAAACCCCCAAATTGCCCTTTAAAGGCCCAAATTTCCCCAAATTCAACTCAAATGTCCATCAATTTGATCTCAATTGACCCCAATTTCAATCCTAAACTCAAATTCACTTTTGATATAGCCAAACTAGACCAAATTCAAGCTTATTTGGCCCATTATTTGAGCCCAATTTTGGTATAGGTTAAACCCCCAATTTTGACCACATGACCTAATCTCACCAAATTGAACCCATAGCCTAGTCAATTGGCCCCAATTAATGTTGCAAAATCTTTATAACATTCCTACACATTAAAATTAACCATCAATTAGCCATGGTGAAGCCTCAAATTCATTTGATTTTTGGCCTAAATCTAAAATTCCCAAATTTAGCCCCAAATTGGCTAAGTCCCCAAATTTCACCAAATTGATTGCCTTAACCCCCAAATTAACACCCAATTCATGTTGAAAACTCTTAATGGGGTCCCTATTGACCATTTACAACAATAAAATTAGAATTATCCCAAGGCTAGCCCAAGCTAGACCCAAGCCTAGCCCAACATAACCAAATTGATTAAAATTCAAAATTCCCTCAAATTGACCCTTCAATTGAGCTCAAAACCACTTCCATCCTTCACCAAAGTTGTTCCTTGTGATCATCTACATCAAATGCAACATTTATTTGGGCCAATTGACATGGCTAGTGTAGACCAAACCCAAGACTTGGTCATTTGCACCCACTTTGACCAATGCACTAAATGTGACCTAACCACCCTAAAGCGACCAAATTAACTCCACCTCACCCATTAGTTGACCCCTAAGACTGAGCCAAAACCCATCTAACCACATAAATTAAGCCATGGACCAAAAGTCCCCCAAATTAAAGGATCTTATTCCCAAAATACACATGCTTAAGATATCCTTACCAAATCAAAACACAATTGCATTAAATTATTGTAATAGATTCCTTTGGATGCTCTAAGCACCTAGCCACCTCCCCCTAGCCGGCCGGCCAGCCTAGTAGCTGAAAAATGGCCAAATCGAGAGCCACCCCCATGGAGCTTCACCAAAATCAAAACTAGAGGTCAGCTCAGTCAAATTGAGTTGTAGAGCTCCTATTCCGTCCACCTAAGCATCACATTACACCCTTTAATTGGCCATGAAAGCCACCATAACCCCATTTTTATAAAATGCCACCTCCATGGCCGTTAAACTAAGTACTGAAATTTTCTAAGATAGAGCCCTCCCTCAGTGCAATCCAACCCTCATCCCCCACTGAATTCCACTGTGGAAGCTTAATTTTGACCTCAAACCTCTGCCCAAAACCGTTACAGAACTCATTACACCTCCACACTCCACCAAAGTCAAATTAACTCTACCCACACCTTCATAATAGTGAAAGAAGCAAAAGCCCCATCAAATTACCCTCTCACAGAGCCTCTATCATAGCTCTAGACCAACACCTGAAATCGAGCTTGGTTGAATTCATATCTAGGCCTTACACCAAGACAAGAAGCTCAATCCCTAGCCTCCTTAGTCCCCAACAAACATGCCAAGACCCGCTGATTGAAGCTTCACTTCTCGGAGCAAAGATATAAAACTTATCTCCCTCCCAGGCATATTTTGATTCTCCGTTTGACTAGGCTTAATTTAATTGCATGATTTTCGTATGGATGTGTTCGACTCACTTAGACGAGTCCATAGGATCAAACCTAAAGTGATTTTGTTGAGTATAGGCTGAGATCTTGGGGTTTTAATGTGGACGGTCACGGTATCTCTCTATTGGGGACGATGACGGGGAGTCGTTTGATCAAGCGTGTATCAAATAGATGACCAAGATGAAGACGGACAGTGCTTCTTTACACAAACAGTGGGACACATGGCTGCTGGTGTGGACGGTAGCGTCAAATGGGAGCGTGCCACGTGGAATTTCGAAGCCACCGTAGGTTGACGAGGCGCCATGTAGATAAGTAGAAAAATAGAGCATTTTCTATTTATTTAAACTCCCTTAACTTCAAAAAATACATAACTTCGTGTAGAAAAATCACAAAAATAAAATAAAATTACCCTCTTGCTCACTAACTAGAGGAGAATAATGTGACAATAATTTGAAGTCCGTTTGATGAATATTTTTATTTTAATTAAATAAATATTGATTTGAATCTTTTGATTCTCCATGCATGTAGACTTATCATCATAGCTTGAATTTTTGGCATATTATAGCCTCTATTAAGAAGAACATTCTCTAATTTTTCCAAAGTTAGAGGAGGTCCCTAAACAGAGGATCACATTTTTCAAGTCTATGTGCATTATTTGCTTGAAATAATTATGAAAATTAGCATGTTGATTAGGAATTTCCAAGAAAATTTTGGAAGGTCCACCATGATCAGAGGAGCTTTTGAAAATAATTCAACGGGTCAAGTCATTTAAAACGTACTTAATTTTCATAAACACTAAATCACTAAGAAAATTAATTTTGGAAGATATAAAAATTTAAATGACTTGATTTTTAATCTCCACTATTAATTATGATCCATAGAACTCACCATAAAAATTTCAAAATATTTCGAGTTCATTTGATAACTTAAGTTGATTTTTAAAGACAAACATCATTTTTGGTATTTAAATGAATTTTTAAAAATCAAAATATAAATCAAAAATTTATAAAAACTTATTTTTTGAGTTATGTATGATCAAGGTTATTTCTAAAAATAAAATGATATTTAAAATAAAAACTTGATCTTTAGCCTATTTTTAAATATTTAAAAAACTAAAAATCTATAAAAATCACAAAAATAATAAAACTCATAGAAATGTTCTAAATTGCTTTCTAAGCACATAAGAACAATTAGAATATTTTTCCTGATTTTATAAATAAAGAAACTGAATTTCAAAGTTTAACAATATTATTTTAAAAGCTAAGAATGACTTTTCACTAAACTAATTCCAATAAATCAAATAAAATTCAAAAAAATACAAAATTTTCTTCTTCAAGTTCTTTGATCTCAGGGAGACTTTTCAAAAATACAAAACTTAATTTTCCCCATTTGAAATATTTTATATTTAATAAATACCCCATAATTTAAAATAATTCTTAAAATTCAGATAAAATTCAAAAAATCATGAATTTTGGTTCAAAGGCTTCTTTGGTCTAATCCTACCTCTAGTAAAAATTTCTAGGAATTAGAATTTATGTTGGTCAAGTTAGGAATTTTCTTTGACAAATCTTTGTTTTGCATAAAAATAATTATATAAAAAATTTAAATTTTAAAAAATAATATTTTTCCCTTTAATGTCTTAATTGACCCATGAATGAGGTAGGATAAAAATTTTAAAGTCATTTGAGTTGAATTTGACAAATTATGAAGTGTTAGAGCCTTAGGGGTAAATGTGTAATTTTGGAAATTTAGCCTTAATTAAAGAAGAAAAATGGGTAACCTCTGATCTTAATCAATTTATTTGATGTTTGAAACACAAGAGGTTAATTGGTAGAAACCAACCTCACTTTCTTAATTAAAAAGATAAGTTAATAGATTTCTAAATTAGTAAAATTTGGAAGTTTATTAAAATAAAATGAACCTAAGGCTTAGGGGTATGACTTTTGAAGTTAATAATTAATCAATTTATTACCTCTATTTTGATTTTCAAATAAAATTCAAATCATGAATCATGACCACCTAAAGCCTAACCTTTTCAAAACTAATTAAGACACTCACGTAGGACTTAAGGGTTTAGTAGTGACTTAGGCTAAATCAAGTTTCATTTAAATGAGGATTAGAAAAGTAAATTTCATTGAAAGTTAAAACATCTTTGAAACACTACTAGCCCAATTAGGGTTAAAATTTGGCTAAGTGTTCAAACAACACTAACTTACCTCTTTAAAGGTCTTCACCCACATAATTCTTAAATTGAATCACAAGTGATAATTACCTTATTGTTAGGGATAATTGAGACATCAATGCTCACTGAGCATTAAGGGTATTTATAGGATGAATTATTAAGCAACATAAAAATTTTAAATGAACTCGATATTTTCCACCTGGTTTTAAGAGAGTAGTACGGACCTACTTCTTTCTCTAGATCTGTTGGATATCTTGAAGATCTGCTAAACTTAATAAGTGTTGCTTGACAAAATCATCCCTAATTAAACACCAAAGGACCCACCAAGATACAATATAGGGTTAAAAAAACTACCAAAATTTTACTTCCCTGTTGTCGGCACTATTTTTGGTGTGGGGTTTGCCCGTAAGAAGTTGTCGGTCATCGGAATTGAAATCCCGTTGCCCGCTTCGGAAGGACGTTTTTTTAAAAAATTTTAGTTTTGAAAAAGATGAAGTCAAACTGACCCCATAATTTTCATAGTTTAAATGAAAGAGCGCTTTATCTCAAATCATGTATCTATCCCGAAGGATGAACACAAGA
>NEWO01001258.1:11889-22609 GCA_003013225.1 Phalaenopsis aphrodite
GTAGTTCTTGAAAATCTCTCCGAACTAACTCCTCAGAAAAGAACTTTCAAAACTTGCCAATATTTTCAAGACTCTTTTCTAAGTCCTCTCTTCTTTCTTTTATAGTTTTTCAAGAGGTGCCTTGGGATCTCTTCAAAATGTGTCCTGATTTGATGTATTTGCCTAAGAGATGCGCCATTTCATGATAATGTTTGTCCATGGTGGTTACAACCACCTATTAAGCCAATGGGTGACTCAAAAACCTCCTTGAAATTCATGAAAACTGATTTTACTCGTCTAGTAACTGAAAGTGGCGCTTCATCGTGAGGTCTCGGCACTTATGCGTGACCTTCTTTGTTTAACCGGCGCTTAAGAGTCAGATCTAGGGCTTAGGCGCCAAAACTCTTTTGCACAATTTTTCACCTTTTTGCTCCAAATTTGATCCTTTCTTCTCTCCTTTAAGCATTTTTTTCTGTTTTTACTTGTATCTGCAAGAAAAACATAAAAATACATTCCATTAAAGCTCAATATCTCAAAAATAGGTATAAAATGTGTCTAAAAACACTAAATATTGTAGGTGTATCAGTTTCAAAAATAAATTTTCTCATTTGTTGATATGTTGTTCCATAGGATTTAAGATCACTAACAATATAGTTCACAATGTCGGCATGTCACGGAACACGCCACTCATTTACAGTGAACAATTTTTCATCTAGAAATTGTTCATTAATTTCTTTCTCAAAATAAAGTGGTTTTTCTTATTCAAACCTCGACAAATGTCCAACAATTTGATTTTTAGTTCCTTTCTGTTCTACTATTTCAAAATCAAATTCTTGTAAAAGAAGAATCCATCTTATAAGTCTCAATTTAGAATCCTTCTTTTTCTTTAAGTACTTAATAGCAGAATGATCTGTATGCACTATACAATGAGTTCCAATCAAATATGATCTAAATTTATCAAAAACATATATTATTGCTAACAAGTCTTTTTTAGTTGTTGTATAATTAATTTGAGTTTCATTAAGAGTTTTATTAGCAAAGTAAATACTTTGAAAATTTTATCACATCTTTGTCCTAAAATAGCTCTAATAGCATAATCACTTGCATCACACATAAGTTCAAAAGGTTTTTCCCAATTTGGTGAAACTATAATTGGTGTGGTGATTAATTTTTCTTTTAATAGTTTAAAAGCTTTTAGGCATTCCTCATCAAAATTGAAAATTGCATCTTTCTCCAGTAAATGGCATAAAGGCTTAGCAATCTTAGAAAAGTCCTTAATATATCATCTGTAAAATCCAGCATGTCCTAAAAACTCCTAATTTCCCTTACATTTGTTGGATAAGGTAAATTAACGATCACTTGAATTTTAGCATGATCTACTTCCATACCATTTTCTGATATTTGATGACCTAACACAATTCCTCTTGCTACCATAATTTGACATTTTTCCTAATTAAGGACTAAATTTGTTTCTTCACAGGGCTTAAGAACTTTAGATAAATGCTCTAAACATGAGTCAAATGAATTTCCAAACACTGTAAAAGTCATCCATAAAAACTTAAATATCTTTTTCAATTAAATCACAAAAAGTTGCCATCATACATCTTTGAAATGTAGCTGGGGCATTACATAAACCAAAGGGCATTCTTCTAAATGAAAAAGTACCATAAAGACTAGTAAATGTTATTTTCTCTTGATCCTTAAGAGATATTTTAATTTGGTGATAATCAGTATATCCATCTAGAAAACAAAAGTATTTGTGCCTAGCTAGTCTATCCAGCATTTGATCTAGAAAGGGTAGTGAAAAATGAACTTTCCTAGTGGCAAGATTTAATTTTCTATAATCAATGCATATTTGCCACCTTGTAACTTATCTAGTAGGTATTAACTCATTATCCTCATTCACATTTACAGTTACTCCTCCTTTCTTAAGAACACAGTGAATTGGACTAACCCATGCACTATCTAAAATAGAGTAGATAATTCTAGCTTCTAACCACTTTACAACTTCTTTCTTAATAACCACTTTCATAACAGGATTTAATCTCCTTTGTAGATCAGCTCTGGGTTTGCAATTTTCTTCCAGATTAATTCTATGCATACAAATTGAAGGACTGATTTCTTTAATATCAGTAATTGTCCATTCGAAGGCTTTCTTAAAATTTTTTAAAATTGTCATCAGCTTTTCTTCTTCTTCCTTTGTTAACTTTGAGAAAATTATAACAGGTAAAGTAGAAGAATCTGCTAAAAAGGCATATTTTAAGTGTTCATGAAGTAATTTCAACTCATGTTCTGGAGGTTTTTCAATAGATGGACAAAATGATTTATCTCTGTCTATCGTGTCCAAAATTTCAAAACTTTCTTGAACATAACTTGAATCTTTCTTAAAAAGGTTTACACATTGATCTAATTCCTCTTTTTGCTCGTGTTCCAAATCTTTTTCTTCAGATTTTTCTTCATAAGTAGTCTTGAAATGACATTCGCTCAGATATCTTATAACATCCATTCTATAGCATTCATCATATTTACCTTTTGCAGGGTATTTCATTGATTTTGAAATATAAAAAGTAACAGTTTGATCATTGACGTGCATTGTTAATTCCCCTTTCTGCACATCTATCATTGCTCTTTTTAGTGGTTGGGAAAGGTCTCCCTAAAATGATAGGTATCTCTTTATCTTCCTCCATATCTAACACAATGAAATCAACAGGAAAGATAAATTGATCCACTTTCACTAGGACATCTTCTATAACTCTTTTAGGATAGGTTATTGAATGATCTGTTAACTGCAGAGTTACATAGTAGGGGTTATTTCTCCTATTCCCTATCTTTTAAATATTGATAATGGCATAAGATTAATGCTTGCACCTAAATCACATAAAGCTTTCCCATACAATATGTCTCCTATTGCACATGGAATTGTAAAGTTACCATGATCTTTAAGCTTTTCATGATGTTTCTTCTAAATTATAGCACTGCAATCCTCACTAAGTGCAATAGTCTCATTATCTTCAAACTTCCTTTTTCTGTCGAGAATATCCATCATAAACTTTACATAGCTTGACATTTGTTCTAAGACTTCAGCAAATGGAATATTTATTGTAAGTTTCTTAAATATTTCCTGAAATTTTAAAAATTGCTTATCCAATTTCTGTTGTCGAAGTCTCTGAGAAAATGGAGGTGGTGGTTTTTCTAAATCAATTTTCGGCTGAGAAATAGGTCTTTTAGAATCTTTTGGAGCGTCCTCTTTTGATTCTTCAATTTCTTCTCTCTCTACTTCAATCTCTTTTTGAAACTCACCTTCCAACTCTCTTCTGCTTCTAAGTTGTACGGCTTTAACTTGCTCTTTATTTTGGTCTTTTGGATTTGATTCAGTATTACTAGGAAGTGTTCCTTAGGATCTATTACTTAATGAACATGCAATTTACCCAAGTTGATTCTCAATAATTCTAGTTGTAGCTCCTTGATTTTGTAACTGATTACCCATTTATAACACCACTTCTTCTATAGACAACTTCTTATCCTTAAACTGTGTATTACTATTGAAACCTGGAGGATAAGCAGATCTATAATTATTGTTCCCTTGATTGTTCCAATTTCCCAATAGGTTTACTTGGTTGTTCTTCCATTGCTGATTATTACCACTAGAATTGTTATTCCAGTTAAAGTTGGGATGGTTCTTCCCACATGGGTTATAATAATTGGAATATGGGTTATTTTGCTTATTATTTATGACATTCAAAGTTTTTAATGATGCTTGAGAATCTACCATTTAGCCTAATGAATTTTCTTCAATCATTGAAATTGGTTGAGAAAAATTCATTCCAAATTAGTCTAACTTCCTTGAAATTATACCAAGTTGATTTGATAACATAGTAAATGCATCAGTTTCATGAATGTTGGCTACTTTCTTATGATTTACCCTTTCAAAAGGCCATTGAAAATTATTTTTACCCATCTCTTCAATTAAAGCATAAGCATCATTAAATGGTTTTGACATCAATGAACCACCAGCAGCGACATCGATAATAGATCTAAGAGAACCAATAATCCATTATAAAACATTTGAATTATTAACCAATCTAGTATAGCATGGTGTGGACACTTTCTTAAGATTTCTTTAAATCATTCACATGCTTCATAAATAGATTCTCATTCAAAACTGATTAAAAGATGTAATATCATTTCTAAGCTTCGCAATTTTTTATAATGAAAAATATTTTCCAAGGAATTTTTGTGCTAAATCACCCAAAGTTCTAATACATCCAGGTACTAACGAATTCAACCACATCTTAGCTTTATCCCTTAGTGAGAAAGGACATAACCTAAGTCTTATGACATCATCTGAAACACCATCGTATTTTAATGTAGCACATAATTCTAGAAATTTGGTAAGATGTAAATTTAGATCTTAAGTTGGTGATCCCCTAAACTTATTGTTTGATACCATTTGGATAATAGAAGGTTTAAGTTTAAATGAATTAACCAATATAGTAGGTTTTTGAATACTACAATGAAGTTCATCTACAGTAAGGTTGACATAATCTCTTAAAGGTTTAAATTCTTGATGAATTTTAGCATTTTGATTATTTTGGTTTGCCATTTCTGTAAATTATTTTTATGATTTTTCAAGATTTTTAATTTTTTTGGTTTTTCTTATTTTTTTAATAGTTTTTTCTAATTTAGAATCATAGGGCACTAGTCCTTCTGAACGCGAACTACGCATAAAATAAAATAAAATAAAACATAAAAAATAAGATACAATATTTAAAGTTTAAATAAGACTTTCCAAAAATAGAAATTTACTTAGTTTTCTTCCCCAGCAACGACGCCAAAAACTTGATCCCTGTTACTTAATGCTTATGCACAATATAACAATAGTTCTGATGATATTTTTCACTTATATTTTTTTATTTTGCAACAAAACAAAAAACTTGATCCTCAAGAAAAATAAGAATTTAATATTTTAATTTATACATATTTATATTGGGATACTATGCAAGTATACGAATCGTTATCAAGCAATATATGACTTTTTGATTAAAACCTGAATATCGAACCCACAGAGAAGATTATGCAATATGCACTTTTTAGAAAGTTTTTCAACTTTTAAAAAGATAATTACTTAAACTAAAAAATGATTTTTTTAGGAATTTAAAATTTAAATATTTTTGGTATTTTTTATATTTTAACGAAACACTAACAACTTAAAAAGACAACTAAAGTTTTTGTAGAAGAAAAGTACTTACTATGAAAATATATTTCTTCTTATCATGAATCAATAATAAGTATAGGAATTTTCTTATGGAAGTATGCAAATTGTGTTGTGTCAAATAGGAGCAATAATATTCTTTACCCTCACTGAAGATATTATAAAGAACATTGACTAATTTAAATTTTGAATAGTTCTGAAGACCGGCTAAGCAGGGAAGATACTAGCTCTCACTCTAGAGTTCCCTCGATTCCCTCCAATTGGGGGCTAACATTCTCGTATCAGAACCTAAAACAGTAAACCAAGTTGGGGGCTTTAACCTGTCACTTTAAATTCCTCTAACTCTACACCCATCACTGAATATTTTCTTATTTATTTGCACTCAATCATATGAACAACATTCTCAATAATACAATCTAATGTGATTATTTCCAATTGTTAACTAAGACAATGCCAACCCAGTTCTTACATATTCTCACAATAAGTTTTAACATCCGTATTAGCCAAATCAAGAAGTAAATGAAGTGCATGGATTTAAATCATCACAACTTCTTCCAACATTAAAGATCAGCACTCTCCACAACTTCCATCCAAAACTTAATTACTTATCATTTTAAGAAAAATGATAAAGAAAACTACTCAAAATCCATGGAGAAAACAAAACCACACTTTAGTTTAAAAGAAGAAATCATTATAAAACCAACAACAAGTCTTAATTAAAACCAAAAGTAGTCTAAAACAAAAAGATAAAAACTTATCTCAAGTCCTCCACCATACTCTTGAAGTTCCTTTGAATTTTTTCTCTTTTACAATCACTCAAAATAAAACAACAAAAAGGATAAAATAAATAAAAAGTGGTTCCTTAAAATCTCTCTGAACTAACTCCCGAGAGAAGAACTTTCAAAACTTTCCAATATTTTTAGGACTCACACTTTTTTTGACCTTTTCAGGACTCTTTTTTAAGTCCTCTCTTCTTTATTTTATACTTTTCCAAGAGGTGCCTTGGGATCTCTTCAAAATGTTCCTTGATTCGATGTATTTGACCAAGAGATGCATCCTTTCATGATAATTTTCATCCATGGTGGTTACAATCACCTATTAAGCCAATGGGTTCCTCAAAAACCTCTTTAAAATTTGTGAAAACTGATTTTACTCATCCAGTAACTGTCACTAGCACTTAAGCGTGGGGTCTTAGCACTTAGGCGCGGCCTGCTCTGTTTAACTGGTGCTTAAGTGTCAGATCTGGCCCTTAGCGCCAAAATTCTTTTGCACAATTTTTCATAATTTTGCTCTAAATTTGATCCTTTTTCATTCATTTAGGCATTTTTTCTATTTTTACTTGTATCTGCAAGAAAAACACAAAAATATCTTCCATTAAAGCGCAATCTCTCAAAAATATGTATAAAAATGTGTCTAAAAACACTATATATTTTAGGTGTATCAGAAGTATAGATATTGACTCTATTTTTTATAGAAACACTCGATCTATTGCTTTTGGAGAGACAATTGGTGGTTTAACACACCCTGCCCTGATCTTTACACTATGTGAACGGGCAGGAGTTGATTTTAGAGTTGATGAGGAGAGGACTGAACCTCTAAAACCTATTGAGCCATCCAATATAAAGACTTATGAATCTCATGTTGGATGGGGATATGGAAGTAAGACCAAGGATATTCCTTCTACTTCAAGTATTTCTAGTACCCCTACTACCTAGGAACTTATGGAGCAGATGATGATTCGACTGGGAGATATCTTGAGAACGGAAAGTAAAATGAAAAATTTGGAGGCCAAAAATGCACAAAATGATGATTTGACAAGACAGAAGTTCGAATATGATGCTGCTTATGATGATGCAATTGTCAGATACATGAGGGGTGATTGCTTAGTTCAGTTTCCTACTCACCATGTTTTTACCCCATATCAGCAGTGGAATTTGGAAATGAAAGAAGAAGAAGATGATGATGACTGGTGATACTTTAGTTAGATTTTTGTTTAGTTTATGTTTGGTTGTAATTTATGGTTGAGATTGTTTTTTTTTAGAGTGTAACACTTTATTTTAAATGTTATGTTGAATTGTGAACTGTAGATTTGTGAAACTGTTGAAAATTATTTTAGTACTGTTGCTAGTTTTTAGTACTGTTTTAGATGTATTTGTAGTAACCCTTTCTCAGCAAATTTTTATATGTATTATGTGTTATTTAATGTTTTAAGTCTTTTAGCTTTTCATATTAGCTTCTGCAATATTTCAGAGTTAAGCTTCAAAGCAAAACCTTCAAGAGGTAAGTCTTTTCTTTATGTATTAATTTTTTTCTTTCACCCTTTATGTTTCAATATTTCATGCAAAATGTTTAAAAAATTTAAGTTTGGGGGGAAAGAAAAAGTTCCTTTTTAAAGGAAAGAGATTTAATTTTATTTATCCTCAATTAGCTATATTTTCAAAATATTTTAAAATTTAACATGACATTTGGTATTAGAGGGTAATTAGATAAATGTATTTGTGTTTCTAAATATATAGTAAACTTAAGTAAAAATTTTCAATAATAAAGATTAATTTTAAATATTAAGATCTTTGGTATGATAGAATAAAACTATGTTTCTCTATTTTAAGTAAAGGAATTTGTATTTTTGAAATATTAAGAATCTTAAAAATTCATGTAAGAAGAAAAGAATGAACTTTATGAAAAATTTTTAAGGCTAATATAAATTTATAAAGTGAAGGAATGTGAAAAGTTTTTAACTTTAAGAAGGAGATAGTGAAGTTCAAAATCATTAAAGGCTATCCAAATATAGTAATCCTCACATAAAAAAAATAAAAGAAAAGGATTGAAAATAATCCTGAAAAAGAAAAGAAATGGAAAAAAAGAGACGAAAAAGATGTGAGGAGAAGCTTGAAGAGAGCCTAATTAAAAATTGACTTTAGTTGAATTAACTTAAAGAAGGAGGCTTGACTACATTTTCTAAACTTATATTTCAGTAGTAGCATATTTACTAGTAAAGTTTCATGAAGTTTTTTTTCATATGGATATTCTAAGTGGCTTTAACATGAATAATTTACAATTTTCCTTGAAAAGAATAGAGAATCAAAAATCTTAGACTTGACTGTTAGATATTCTTAAATCTTTAGTATTAACTGGAGTATTTTACATTTTTATTAAGTTTTACTATTGTATTTGATGGACTAAAATATAGAAATCTATAAGTTAAAATCTTTGTCATGAGTCATTTTCTTATGTAGTAAAGGAGTTACTTGAGGACAAGAAACATTAAAGTTTGGGGGGATTTTGATAGACAAAAAATATATACATTTTTAGACCTGCATTTTATACTCATTTTTGGTGATATTGCACTTTAATGGAATGTATTTTTCATGTTTTTTGTAGGTTGTTAATTTTTAGGACTTGGAGCAAAAAGGAAGCAAAAAGGATGAAATTTGGAGTCAAAATTGAGACTTTGAAAAATTGTTCAGCGCCGACAATGCCAGACTGGGCACTAATGATGTCATTTGATAGAGAAGACAGATTTGATTAGATGGCCACTGGCACCGACGACGCCAGAATGGTCGCCGATGGCGCTAGTGTCGGTGCAGACCATGTTTCTAGAAGATTCGAGGAATTTGAACGCTTTTTGAAGAATTTTTGGATGCACCTATTAGAGAACCGACCTTAGGCTCTACTTAGAGCTGAAATTGATCAAAAAAGACCCCCTTCACACCTCTTCGCGCTCCTCCACTCGCTCTTGGTTTTTCTTCGACCCTTTTCATGTCACATTACTTCCTTCTATGCCATTCCACACCATTAATCATTTTATTTTATTTATAGTTTTGAGTTTTTATGGCGAGTTTAAGTGTGAATTACTCTCTAAGAATTGTTAGAGAGGGAGAGAAGTGAGAGATTTCTTCTTCCTACATTTCCTAAGAGAGACTACATAAGATTTGTTTTGAGAAAGAGTTTCAGATAAGTGTTGTTTAATTATTATTATTATTGTATGAACTTCCTTTTATATATGAAATTTTTGTTTTGTTGTATCTTTCTCATGAATTCTGAGTAGTATCCTTTATCTTTCTCCCTACTCTGGGACATGGTGAAATAAATAGATAATTTGGATGTGTCAATGTTAAAATTTAAAATAAATAGTGATGGTTTTCAACGCCGCTCTTAATTTACTTTTCGATATAGCCAATTAAATTATTAAAATATGTTGTGAAACATATAATCTGAGAAATATAGTATGAGTTCTACATCAGAGTGAGAATTGCATTTAAGTCCATGAAGGAGGATTTCGTTCATGGAATTAAGTGCAAAAACATAGGAAAATTTACTTTGTTGGGTGTAGAATTGAAGATTTTGAGGGTAACAGACTAAAAATCTTCAATTCGATCTTAGTGCTTAAAAACTAAAGCGAGACTTAGCCTTCAGGGGAAGGGAAATGGGAGCTTGGGAGTGGGAGCCAGTATCCTCCCAGCCTAGCCACAGATTTAGGGACTAAATCTAAGATTAGCCAACGATTTTCTATAACACTGAATAAGGGTAAAGAATTAAAATTGCTCATATTTGGTACAATACAAATTTAAACCATTTATCTCATCTCATTTCACCAAAAACTCATTGTAGTGGGAAAGATGTTATTTCATATTAGAAAACTCCATCACATAAACATAGTTTAGTAGTTACTATTTTAAACTCTGCATTTAAATTCTGCTAGTTTTTACTAACTTAGCTTTGATAGTATCTGTAACATTCAAAATTAGTGCAGTAATTTTGTTTTATTTCTGTGAATTTCCTAGTTAATTTATCATCTCAAATTTAAATCTTCCTCGTGGGATTGATATTTGGGACTTAAATAGAAATTCTTATATTACTTAATAATGATACGTATACTTGTGTAGAATCCCAACATTATCTGCTTAACATTATTATTCATAAAATACAACATCAAGTTTTTCGCATCATTGCAAAACGGAGTTAACTTTATAAATTTTACACAACTATATCCAACCGGGATCAACTCACCAAAACTTATGGCAAAGTAGGTTGGTAACACCATACAAGTGTACGCGTTTTTAATAATGTGATTATTGAGTGTCGCATATCGATCCAACGAGGAAAATGTTAAGAACTATTCTGAGGAGAAAATCTCTTGTTTACCACATTTCTAAACCAAGTTTAGTGTGATCAGATATAGATGCGGTTTCCTAAAATCCTATTAAAACAAGAACAAAAGATAACCAATTTGGAGAAGACATAAAAATAGTGGAAGGCAAATCTTATGATTCTTTAAATTCTGTGAGGCTCACATTCTTATGATTTAGGTGATGTGATGATTCATGATTTTCTCAGACTTTCTCCTACATGATAGTAGTCAACAAGGATATAAAGTCTTTATTCATATGTCTAGTACAAATGGTGAGAATTAATGAAGTTGAGAATTCTTCAATCCTTATGGCATTCCGCAGATTTGTTGTGATCTCATTTGCAACATGAATAAAATATGTTTATTGTTACTAAAATTTTATGGTTAACCATTTTGTT
>NEWO01001258.1:39520-51272 GCA_003013225.1 Phalaenopsis aphrodite
CGAAGTTATTCAAATGACTTGAGGGCTTAATGAAAAGATGTTTTAGGTGAACTAGAGGAAGATTTAGGGTTTTAATTTGGATATAGGAAAGAGTAGAGTGATTATTTGTAAGGTAATTAGAGTGGATTTATGTTGTATTGCGAGGAGAGTATTTAGGAGAGTAGTTAGGGATTAAGATATCTTTAGGGGAGCATTCTCATAGCTTTGTAAAGGAGAGAAAACTAAATATTGTGTACTTTTATTATTATATTTTTTAAAACACAAATATTTAGTGAAATTTTTTTTCCAATGATGCTTTAGGGTGTGATCTTCATGCTTTTTGAGTAATTCTATTTTACTTTTCCTTTTGATGATTAAATAGGATGTTTAGGATTGAAAAATATTTTTTAATTTGTTTTAAAAGTCTTAATGTGATGAGTAACCATTGATTTTTCATTTACTTTTTATTCCGACCAAGTGAATTTTTAAAATGCATTGTGATTCATAATTTCTAATGAGAGCTTTGGTGGAATCAACAAGGTTAGTCACATTACTCTATATGGTATGGTGCAAGTACTTTGCATGGAGATGTAAATATTAGGAAAATAGTCTTTGATGGGTTCAAGTTGGGATTTAAGGAAATAAAAACAATTTAGCCAAATGTCTTTATGCACTCGGGAGAGGTAAAAAAGAGTGTTGCTCCTATTTATTGCAAGCTACAATCACAATTGACACATTACATTTACTACACTCCACATTATTATTGCAAAGTAAGGTAACTCTATAGCTTTCTAAATACTAATCCAAATAGGATAACTAGGATTTCTATAATATTTAACATTTAAAATAGTTTGCAGTTTGGAAAGAGTAGTCTGTAGAACCATTACTTAATTTCAATTCCAGACTAAGATTTAAACCTAGTAGGCTAGAATTTCTCTTAAGTCTAATTCCCTCATTTTGTGTGGGATCAATATTCCAAACACAAAAATCTAATATTATTGATATGACTTGTACACTTGTGTAAGACCCCAGAAAACTAGTGCACAGTAGGTATTTAGTTGTTGGCACCGTTGTCGGAGAACGACGATGTAGTTAACTTATAAGAATTTTAATTGAACAATTTAGAACTATACTTGAACATATATAGTTTTAATTTTTTGTGTGTAATTTTTTGTTTGTTTGAGAAAGAAATCTTTTTGAAATATATTTTTGAAACATACTAGTTGAGTCTTTAGTTAGTGAATGTGTACTTCTGAACCTATTGGAATTGAACCTAGGATTTAGAACTAGAGAGAAATATTTGGAGAATTAGAAAGCATATAAGACTTCATGAACTTGTTGAAGAAATCACGAACAATTAAAAAATCAAATTAGATGCCCAGGAATGAATCAATAATCATCATAATGTACATAGACTATTAAGTGATTACGCTAATACTACGATAGATGAAATTAGCTTAAGTATGTAAACCCTTGTCGTAGAAGATAACACATTTGACAAAAACCTATTGATATTTTATCTCAATTCTCTTTATATATGTTAATGCGATGTATGTGATTATATTCTTAATTTTCTTAATAATAATTCATACTTTGCAACGACTCCAAAAACTTGATTCCAAGCAAAAGCTAGGTAAAATTTTAACTTCGAAGTAAATAAGAATACAATTATAATATTTAAATATGGGATATTACACAAGTATAAATATTGTTATCAAGTAATATAGGACTTTTTGATTAAGCCTCAAATATCGAACCCATAGAGAAAATTACAATATGCACTTTACAAAATAAGAGTAATTAGATAAACTCTAGATGTTGTAATAGGAATGCAAGTTCAATTCTTTTTGTAATTTTATATATTTGAAAATTAAGTAAGCAACTAATTAATTTAACTAAATATTTGCAAGATGAAGACATTATAAATAAAATATCTTTTTCCTTATCATGAATTAATAACAAGTATAAGAATTTTGTTGTGGAAGTATTCTAGTTGTGTTGTGTTAAATAGGAACAATAATATTATTTACCCTTACTAGAGATGCTACAAAGAACATCGGCTAATATATAGTTTGAAAAATGTTGAAGACGGGTTACGTAAGGAAGATACTAGCTCTCACTCTAGAGTTCCCTCTTCTCTCTCCACTTAGGGGCTAACATCTTGTATCAAAATGTAAAACCTTAAACCAAATTGAGGGCTTTAGCCTATCACTCTAAAGTCCTCTAATTCTTCACCCTTTAAAGTTTATTTCCATATTTATTTGCACTCAACCCCATAAACTACATTCTCATCCATGAAATCAAATGTGATTCTTACCATTTGTTGACCGAGATAATATCATCTCAGATCTTAAATGTTCTCACAATAGGTACTAACATCTTAATTAGCTAAATCAAGAAGTAAATGAAGAATAAGGTTTAAAATCATCACAACTTTTTCAAACATTAAATAATAATACTTCACAAAACTTCCCTTCAATATTTAATCACTTATCATTTTAAGGAAAAAGATAAAGAAAACTACTCAGAATTTATGGAGAAAACACAGCCACATTTGAGTTTGAAAATATAAATCATGCACACTAACAAGAAGTCTAAAATAAAACCAAATATAGTCACAAAGATAAAAAATCATCTCAAATCCTCTCCACCAAAGTCTTGAAGTTCCTTTGAATCTCTTCCTTAACTTATAATATAAAATACAACTCAAAAAATGGGTGACAGCGACGATGATGGGCGGCGACAGCGTATGTGGTGGTTGTCAATGGATCAACCTGGATGGATGCTATCTATGGATGATCCAAGCCTTCTTTTATAATTTTCTAAAAGGTGCCTTGTTGTATCTTCAAAAACGTGTCTCCATTCAATGAATCTTCTAGAAGTTGCCTCCTTCTAAAATCCAGTTGAATGAATTTTTGTGTCCATTAACCAAGGGTTTCTTCAAACACCTCTTCAAAAATTCATCCAAATTCAATGGATCATCAAATAACTAAATATGACGCTTAAGAGCGAGGTACCTGGTGCTTAGGCGTGACTCTCTCTGTTTAACTATAGTGTAAGTACCAGTCTTGGGTGCTTAGGCGCTTCAGTTCATTTTTGCTCCAAATTTGATACTTTTTCACTCCTTTTTACGAGTTTTCATCAATATGATTGTAACTAAAATAAAAACACACAAACACCTTTAATTAAAGCGTAATATCTCAAAAATAGGTATAAAAATGCATATATAAATACTATATATTTTAGGTGTGTCAAAATCCCCTAAACTTAAAATATTACTTGTCTTTCACCAACACTCCAATCTTCTAAAAACCCAATGAGTAGATTATGTATATGAGTGTCTTTAGGATATTCTAAAATTTTGATGTAGAGATATAATAGTCCAATATAAAAAAAAACTTTAGTAAATGCGACTAATTTAGAGTTTAGAAATTTTTAATGTAAGGAAGTCTCAAAATATTGAACTAGTTCAGTAATATTGTAAATTCTCCAAATATAGAGTTTTGACATTCTATCTTCTCCACTTAAAAATTTTTATTTAAGAATAATTATACTTACTATATTATATTCTTAAGCTTCAAAGTTTCTCAAGTCTTATACTTTAAAAAGATCAGATGTGGAACCAATTTTTGATTAGACACTAACCCTCAAGTTTCTCCTACCTTTTTTAACTCTTCTTTTTTTTTCTTTTTCTTGTCTTTTTCTTTTTCATTTTTTCTTTTCTTTTTCTTTTTCTTTTTCTTTTTCTTTGTTTCTTTTCTTTTTCTTTTTCTAGCAAGGATTACTATAACTTGACAGGCTTTTAATGATTTTGAATTCCATTCTTCCTTTCCTCAAACAAAAAGTTAATATATTTTCTTTACTTAAAAACAAAATTATAGTTTTTTAAAATTACTTTCAATAAAAAAAATTAAGTTTTGAAAATAAGAGTCTAATTATTCTACTTTTTTCAAAAATATAATTTCTCCTATTAAAGATGGTTACACAATGTTTATTATTTTCACACTAAAAATATTTTAACTTTAAGTTTTTCTTCATTAATATAGGTTTTAAATACATTCTCTTACTTATTTCTACATTCAAAATTTTACTTCCCTAATATAACTTCATATAAATGATCATTTTTCTTCAAATCAAAATCAATTTTATTTGAAGTGCATTTGATAAAAAATAAACTTCAAGTTTTTACAAAATTTTTCATCCCCTACCCAATCTTAAATTTTAAATACGATAAAACATTTTAACATTATATATATATATATATATATATATATATATANTATATATATATATATATATATATATATATATATATATATATATATATATATATATATATATATATATATATAATTTTGAAAAGTAATATTTTAAGTTTTGAAAACACAAGACTGAACCGATCTCATATCCTCAGTAGTTTCAATAAACGAGTCTGATACCACAAGCAATGCATCCATCCTGAAGAGTAAATACACTACTCACTCGTAAGACTCAATTAAATAAACTAAGAAAATTATGATATTCTGTTCAGTCTGCAAAAAATAATTTTTTATGTTGAACGACAAGTTCCCTATTTAATATGAAAAATTAAATAGGATTTATATTAAGCTGTGTTCTTAAAAGTTTCCTATAAGGGCAAGCCTCTATAGTTAATTACATCCTATATTACCAAAGTTACCTAAGAAAACTCTCGATTTAGATCAGGAAATATTGTTTTTAAGAATTTTAATGGACTTTTCAAAAGATCAGACCAAAGGAGTGGCAAAGGGGAATGACTCAATTTTGGAACATTTTTATGAAATCTAAAGGAAGAGGAATTAGGGTTGTCACGGATCCTAAGGAGAACCTCGGTGACTTTCTAAGATAACCTATAGTTTGCCTTCAGTTTTATAGAGAAGAATTATTTAAATGTTACATCCTGCCAATTTTATTATTTAGGATTTATATTTATATGGCACGGTCACACAAATAACTTGGAAGATAGGAGGATTTATGTCGTATTGGACGATGACCTCAGAATCCTAAAACAAGTTAGGGCTTAAATTGAATATCAAAGTCTTATAAAGGCCTAAAGATGAGATGAGGTTTTATGTTGCACTAGACAGACAACTCAAAATCTAATAGCTTATTGTTTAACTCAAAGGAAAGATATTTTTTTGTAGATCCTCAAACTGTTGTAGATTGCTGCCCATAGAGTTAGCTCCAAGCTCCTCAATGAAGTAGTAGTTTTAAAGTTTAAGGTCCAAAAGGTTTAAATGACAAGTTAAAATTCAATTATGAGGGTGGAGGGGGGTTAAAGTAGATTAGAGTGACAACAATTAGGATCCCATGGTTCCCTCATTCTGGTATCACTATTTTATTTTGAATTTACAGAGTTTAAACAAGTTGTTACACTTATTTAAACCAGGGAGATCTCGATAGCAACCGTTGGTTGCCTCATCCGAGGGTCTCTCGTAAATTCAAAAGGACGTTCTGAGTTTAACGACATTTCAAAGGATTTATGGTTACATTTGAAACAATTTGTTTTAGATTTTTTAAAATGTTGATTAATTTTAAAAATGGTTTTGATTTTTGCAAGTAAAGTAAGGTGCACAAACAAGCAATTATAATATTTTGTAAGAGTAAATTGCAGTAAATGACATAAATTAAATAACACTATGAAAGTGTACATGTCATCTTCCCGAACTCCACTGAAAGATTAGCTTTTGCAACATGCATATAGTTTTGTAGAAGTTAAATAAATTACAAGAGTATATGAAGGTGTAGCTAACAAACCCTCAAACTATGACTTAGTGAGTCCTGAAAGATCTTAGTGGATGATTATCTAGAACAAAATATAGCAAGTTCAATTCGTCCTTCAAAATATCCAAGAGATTCCAAAATGTTCAAGGAATGACCGTGACACGCTTTAAAGATCTCTTAAAATGTTTCGAGTTAATGTTGAACTTATCATATTGTTCTATTAATCATCCAAAGGTTAAACTAAAATTACCCCATTACTCAGTTAACTTTGACATTCTAATTATCTCAAAAATGAGAGAAACTAGATAATCACTTACATTTCCTTTTACAATTTTATGAATGGGCACCCCAAAGGGCAAGTCCAAAGTCATTAAGGATTTTATTGCCCGAAGTTGAAGTAGGGCCTAAGGTGTTTGAAAGTGTTTGTCAATTAATTAAGTCCATTTTTCTAATCCCAACTTAGGAGAATTTAGCATATCAAACCTAGTTCACTATTAGACCCTCTCAATTTAAATTTTCAAAGTAAATTCAAGCTAATTAAATATTGAAATGAGATTTCAACTCTTATTAATATCAAACTTAGTATCCAATAAATCTGCTTTAAATGAGTGAATTATTATCTTCATAGCTTAAACATGTTACTTTAGGATCATTTTATTGAGTTAACTTCCAAGTTATAATCATCAGTAAAATTACAATTTTACCCTTATCATGAAAAGATGATTAATTGGTTTCTACCTATTAACCCATTTATGTTTCAAACATCTAAAAAGTTTATTATAATTATTATTACTCATTAACCCTTTGATTAATTCTAAAATTTAATTAAGGGATCAAAATTCCAAAATCACCATTTTGCCCATAGGGCTTCCACTTCACAACTGATCAAATAAACTCATGTGAATCTGATATTTTCATGGAAACTCAATCATGATTTAGTTAAAACATCAGAGGGGAAAATATGATCTTTTGAATTTTCATTTAATTTATATAATTTTAAATCAAAAATAAATTTTTTTAATATTAATTTACTTAATCAAAATAAGATTTTTTTTATGAGAGAATTATTAGAGGTTCACCAAGGTCAGAGGAACACTTAGACAAACTTCTATGATTTTCCAAATTATATATTATTGTTATTATTATTATTATTATTATTTTAATGGATAATTAGGAAAAATACATTTTTAGCCATAAAAAATTTATATTTAACTTATAAAAATTAGGAAAAATATTCTAATGAGTCCTAAGTGACCAAGAAGTGATTAAAAATATTTTGAACCACTTTCATATTTTTAAATTTTTAATTATTTTTAATTACTTTTAATTCAAAATATAGCTTAAAAATAAATTATTTTCTCAAAAATAATTTTAATTTTTTAAAGTGCCTCTGATCACAAGGAACTTACATAACTACTTTTCATAAATTTCTAAGTGTATTTAATTTAATTTAATTATTTTTGTACAAAATTACATTTTTTCTTAAAAAATCAACTTTAATACTTAATCTTAATTAAATAAATATCAAATTTTTAAAGTGGGTTAACATGTTTATCCTACATAATGTGGAATTGATTTTTTTTAAAATTTTGAATAATATTTAATGTAAATAATTTAACATAATATATAAACATTTAACTAACTATAGTACAAAGTTAACCAAACTATTATGATATTTTTGCTAATCTCCTCTGGCCACAAGGAGCCTACCAAAAATTTTCTCATAATATTTTAAGTGATATTTTAATTTATATAATTATTTTAAGCCAAAATAGCCATCCAAGCTTGAAAATTAGGTTTACATGCACATAAATGCTCTCTAACCTTAGAAAAGTTAGAGAATATCCCCTCTGTCATGAGGAATGAACCCTCAAAGTTTCAAGCCATGGCAGAAAATGTTTAATCAAAATAAATTGCAATACCTCAGAGACTATTTAATTAATTAAAAAGTAGAGACTCATCAAATAATTTTTTATTTTTGTTCCACATTATTCTCCTTTGTCCACTGAGCTAGCGGGTTATTTTATTTTATTTTTGTGATTTTTCTCTGCAAAGTAATGAATTTTATAAGTTGTTGCATTTAAATCCTAGTTATTTACTTATACATGCAGCACCATGCAATCCTCAGAATCTCCAAAGTCTCCACGCGGCGCTCCGCCATTTGACGCTGCCTACCACCTTAGCTGCCATGTGGCCCATTGTTTCACTCCATCTTCTCGTCCAACTTGATCTCGTCTGTCTGACTGATACATGTGCGATCAGACAACTCCTGATCGTCATCCCCGATTAACCTGACCCGTAAGCCGTTGATACACCAAAATAATATGTTGTGTTAAGTATACATTTTATGCTTTTTTTGGTGATATTGAACTTTAAAAAGGGTATTTTCATGTTTTTGTTGCAGGTACATCCATTTTACTGAGAGTTGATGCCACATACATAGATTGACGTAAAATGCACCATTTTACAGAGAGTTGGTGCCAAATGCACCAGAATTAGCGCAAGATGTGGCAAATGCGCCAGAATTAGTGCAAGATGCTCCAAAACCTAGAATAGTGTGAAATTAAGCAAGCTGGCACCAGATGCACCAGAACCAGCGCCAGATGAGCCAGAACTAGTGCCGGATGCGCCATATTTAGCGCCAGATGAGCCAAAACTGGCACCGGATGCGCCAGAGATGACTTTTTGTGGATTAAAGCAGTTCAGGATGAATTTGTGTGAATTTTTAAAAGGAAAGTTGTTCTAAACACCCCTTAGAGTAATTCAATGAATCTAGACACTTTGGAAGATTCTTTTATGAAGGGATAAGTCTCTTGGATCAATGGACATGTCTTTTGAATTCAAAAGAGTTTGACTTTTGGATAAAATTTTGGGGGGAATTTTAAATACTTTCTGAAGGGAGGCAGCGTTTGATAAAAGAGAAGCAAGTCCAGGAGAAAGAAGAGAGGGTGTGTGCGATATAAAGGGAGTGAAAGAGAGAAAGAGAGAAAGTCAAGGACTCGAAGATTTTCTTCAAGGATTGTAAGAGGAGAGGGAAAGTGAGAGATTTCTTCTTCATTACACTTCTAAGAGAGAATTAAGAGTGCTTGTAAGGAGAGAAAGGCTTGAAGAGAACTTTTAGGGATTTGCTTGGGAAGGATTGTGAGATAAGTTGTGTCTTTTATTTCTTTTGTTTTATAAACTTACTTTTATTAATGAAATCCGTGTTTTTTCATATCCTTCTCTCTATTTTAAGATATGGTTTTGTTACGAATTGATTTTGTTTTATATGGTTTTAAATGTCAATTATTTGTGATGATTTGAACTCTGATCTTCATTTACTTTTCGATCTGGCCAATTGAATTATTAAAATGTGTTGAGAAATATATGTTCTGGAAGGGCTATGATTTTTACAATGTAGTGAGAATCACATTTGATTTCAAAAGAGAGGATGTCATCCATGGAGTTGAGTGTAAATAAATAGTGAAATATAATTTGTTGAATGTAGAACTAGAGACTTTATGGTGATAGATTAAAATACCCAATTTGGTCTAGCTGATTAAAAACTGATGCAAGATTATTAGCCCTTAGGAGAGGGAGTAGTGGGAGCTCTGGAGTGGCTGCCGTATCCTCCCAGCCTAACCACAAAATTAGGGACCAAACTCTGGATTAATCAATGTTCTTTATGCACTTGGAAAAGGGTAAAGAATAAGATTGCTCCAATTTGGCACAAAATAAATTATATGTGTATTTTTAAATGATTTTAATTTCTTCACAATCCATATGCTCATTTTAAAGAGGAAGGATGCTTCTTAAATTTGAAATATACATCACAAAAGCTTTGCTTATTTTTCATAATTTTACTATTGAAAGTTTAGCAATTAGTTTAATTAACTTTGTCTTTTTACTGCATTTTATTTAGCATTCACTCTATTACTTTTTATTCAAATTTGACACTTCACTTTTGTGGTTTAAAATTTTAGTTTAGATTATAATCTTAGAGGTTTACTAATAAGCATTTACAACTTCTATGTGGGATCAGTATCTAGGACTCCATTAGAGCCCTTTATTATTTGAGCGATACTTATACTTGCATTATTTTTTTGGGATTTAGTGGTTTAAAGTTAGAAAAAAAGAGACAAAACTATTTTCATAAAAGTTATTTTTGTTTGGATTAATTTGCATATTTAATATTGTTCCTATCGTGTGTATTGTGTAGTATTGAAAAAAATTTGAAAAATTAACACACTAAATACACCCGACATCAAGTTTTTGGCGCCGTTACCAGGGAAATAACGAAAAGTAATAATAAGTTATTTTATAATATGAATTATTTTTGTTTTAGAACCTTAAAAAAAGTTTTTTTTGGTTTAGTTTGTATAATTTTATATTTTAGTTAGTTTGTTTATTTTACTTACTTATTGTGTTTGTTTATCCGTAGTGTAAGATATGAAGATTTAGTGCCTTACAATTTTGAATTAGAAAGAACTATTTGAAAGATTCAAAAAAAAAAAAAAGAGATAGATCATATTAGCAAAATAGCTTGCAATTTGCGCAGTGCTGGAAATGAAAATGAACATCATCAGAGACCTTTTAAGAGAATGTTAATCCTACAACAGGTGAAATTCTTTTGAGTATACAAAACCTTGTTGTAGCTGCCAATTCATTTGAGCTTAAACCTACTATTATCCAAATGATACAAAATAATCAGTTTGGGGAACACCAACTGAAGATCCTAATTTACAACTTGCTAGTTTTATAGAATTGTGTGCTGCTTTTAAATATTATGTAGTGTTGAATGGTGTCGTCAAACTTAGATCTTTCACTTTTTCATTAAGAGATAAAGCTAAGATGTGGTTAAACTCGTTAGCACCTGGATCTATAAGAACTTGGGGAAACTTATCAAAAAAAAATTTATCTAAATATTTCCCACTTTTAATAGCTGTTAAGCTTAGAAACGATATTACATATTTTTGTCAGCTTGAAGGAGAACCAATTTATGAAGCCAGGGAAAGATTTAAAGATCTCCTTAGAAATTGTCCACACCAAGCATTGCCAGATATGAAAATAATTCAAAATTTTATAAGATTTTGGTTGGATCTCTTAGATCAATAATCGATGTTGCTACTGGTGGATCATTAGTCAAAACCATTCGATGAAGTAAATTCTTTAATTGAAGAGATGACTAATAATAAGTTTTTGTGGCCCTCTGAAAGAGTAAATCTAAAAAGAGTAGCTATTATCCATGATTCTGATGCAATATCTATGTTAGCTTCGCAAATAGCTGTTATATCAGAGAATATAGATCAATATGAAATGAATTATTTTCAGGCATCACCTATGCTTGAGGAGAACTCATTGGGACAAATGATACAATCAAAATCTTTTTTATGAAAATTTAAATTCAAAAAATAATTGTTCTAGTAATCCAATGTCATTTATTACAATACTGGTTCGAAGAATCATCCAAATTTCAGTTGTAGTAACAATAATTCTAATGCTTCAAATCTACAATGAGGAAACAATATTGCGAACCCATTGGGAAACTCCAATAAACAAGGAAATCTAGCTTATAAACCTTATTTCCCTCCAAGTTTTAATAATTTGCAGAGTAAGGAGAAAAAGTTTTCAATTGAAGAATTGATATTGTGAAAGGAAAGTCAATTACAAAGTTAAGGAGCTTCAATTAGAAACATGGAAAATCAATTGGGATGTATTGCTACTGCACTCAGCAATAGACTTCCAGGAACGTTGCTTAGTAACGCTGAAGTAAATCTTAAAGATCATAATACAGAGCAAATTAAGGCTATTCAACTAAGACGTGGGTAAAAAAAAAGAAAAATAGAGTTTAAAAAGAAGTGGAAGTTGAAGTTGAAAAAGATGTGGTGGAAAATGAAAAATTTATCTAATGCTTCATACTGTGCTTTTATACCTGCAAACTTGCGTGCTAAACAACGATGTCATGCTGCATGAAAACTAAAACTATCAAGATAGCCACAAAACCAAAACCAAAATTAAAAAAACTAAAATCAACCAAGATAAAATTCACCGC
>NEWO01001258.1:51481-61924 GCA_003013225.1 Phalaenopsis aphrodite
ATAAAATTAAAGAACTTCAACCATAGGGTCACCTGATTGGACATCATAACTTGCACACTAGAAAACTCAAAATCATCGCGATAAGGAGCTTGGAGCCAGCATGGTGGGCAGCATGGCCATCTTCAACACAAAACCCGTCTTCCCCATCTAAACCAATTTTCCTTCCTTAGACTTAAACAACAATGCCATAGGACTTCGAGTTTGCTTGCTTATGCAACGTAAATCCTCACCATATCTTTAGGCTTTTGTATAGCCCTGTTATATAATATAAGCCTTAACTCGCCTTAAGATTGTGAGGTTGTCATTTGTCACAACCAAAATCCTCACATCTTTCAGGCTATTTGTGTGATCGTTTTACATGAATGTAAGCCCTAACAAAAAAAATTGGCAGGATGAAACTCTTAAAAATTTCTCCTCAAAACTGAAGCCAAACATTAGGATAGCTTGGGAAGCCACCGAGGTTTTCCTCTAGATCCTTGACATCCTCTAGTTCTTCCCCATTTAGACTCTACAACAAAATGTTTCAAATTTGAACCAATCCCCTTTCACAACTCTATGTCCGTTCTCATTGAAAAGTCATACCCTTTGAAACTTCTTGAAGATAATATTTCTTGATTTTTATTGAGAGTCTTCTTAGGTGACTTTGGTAATTGAGGATGTAATTAACTATAGGGGCTTATCTTTATAGGAAGCATGTCCAAACCCAGCTTAATATAAATCCTATTTCATTCTTTATATTAAATAGGAGAACTTGTTGGTAAATATAAACATTTCGTAGACCAAATAGATGTCATATATTCCTTAGTTTATTTTATCGAGTGTCATCCTCAAGTCTCGTGTTTATCCTTCGGGATAAATACAGGGCTTGAGGTACAACGTTCTTTCATTTTAACTATGAAAAATATGGAGTCACTTTGATTTCATATTTTTCTAAAACTAAATATATATTTAAATTGAAGCATCCTTCCGAAGCGGGCGACGGGATTTTGATCCCGGTGACCGACAGCTTCTTTCAGGCAAACTCTCTAACCCAAAATAACACCGACAACTTCTGGCAACTCTGATGGGGACAAGCTTTTCTCTCCATTTAAATCAAGGAATATTATCTTCACACATCGGTAATGTGTCCATGTTCCTCTTGGACCAAATTACCCTTCTTACGTTAGCATACTTTACCCATTACTGTCTTGGGAAAGTACAATTAGCTCCTTGGTCTTCAGGACTAGCTGTTCAACCATCTTTGAACTGAGGGGTTCAGAAGGCCATTAAGGATTCTTTAAATTTTCATGTGGGGTCGGATCCCCAATAGGTGTGTCGGTGGACTAGTTCCACCTGTGCCTTGTTTGCCACTTAACAGGTCCCTCACTAGGTCCTAAAAAACTTCACATCTCCTTTTTAAATTTGATTTGCTACTTTACAAATTAAACCAAATCGTGTTGTGCTGCGCGCACTTTGAAATTTTCTTACATTAATTAAATTTTAAACCTCTTGATTTTTCTTAAACAAAATTTTAAAATACCCATAAATTAAGACCCACCCGGTCTAGAGATCAGCCTCTACTTTCAGTGTTTGCACTAAAAAAATTACGAGGTTTTTTGCCATATAGCTAACCCTGAAACTTTTTGTTTTCAAGCCTGCTGCAATGGCCTACCCAACATTGATCTTTTCCTACAACTTTCCAATGAGTCACGATGCCCGCAACATCGCTCCTACCATCTAATTCGGAGCTGGATTTAAAGATCTCAAGGTCATCCTAGGGAAAGCCCTGTTTGTAGTAATGAAAATTGTCGCTCCAGAAATACAAGAACCATCTGCAAAATTCAATTTCAACTACTTTCAAGACTTCTCTTCCTGTAAGAAGTTTAAAACTACTGCCGTCGTGGCACCCGCCAAACCTACTAGCCCCACTGCTACTAAGCAGAAAGAAGTAATCATTGTTGAGGATCCGACAGAGGGATTAACTGTCCCACCTCCTGTGTTTGAAATCATATCAAGTTCAAGGACTGTACCATTGACCCGAACTCAAAGGAGTAACCGTAATAAAAAAGTTCAGAGGGCCATTAAAGCCCAGGCTCCCAAGGAGACACCTGTTGAGGAGGAGATGAAGAAGTGTTACCAAAAATTTATCCACTCATATGAGGGAGTAGATTCCATCCTCTGATGGATACTGATGGATATGAGAATATCCAAAGAATTGCTGCCGCATTACCGTCACTTCATGGACACGGTGAGGAGAGAAAGAAGTTCACTCCTATCACTCGAGTTAGTGCAGTTTTCAGAAGGCTTGCTACCAAAGAAGGATGTTCAGTTAGCGAGTTGATTAAATGAGTGGGAGATGCAATTTCCCTCACATGAAGAAGGAAATTTTGAAGGGCATCAAGTCCGCCAGACAGTCCTACAAGACAACTCAATTGTCACCTACTTGTATCCCTGTTTGGTTCTGTTTAGGAAATAGAGTTGATAACGCAGTGATTACTACTGATTGCACTGCCACCAGGACCACAGATCGTTGACCGGTTAAGCCAAAATTGGGTCAAAAAATCTTACCCATCATCCATTATGGAGATTTTCTTACAATCCCAAAGGCAAAGACAAGACTATTACCTGAAACTGTAGCCAGTCTACACTACGGGGAGCATACTTTCCCTAGACATACTGATGTTTTCTCTAAGACGCTCCGTCTTGAGACATCTTTGTTGGAAAAGAAAATGGTATGGGTACCCAATGTCGCTGCACCGATACAGTCCGGTAAGCTCGCATGACAAGAACATGGAATGAAACCAGGGTCTGAAATATCTGACATCGTCACAACAATAGCCAACGAGATGGAGGAACAAGTAGCTGATGTCCATCAAGGTCCTCCAGATCTTAAAGCGATCAAGGAATCAATAATTGAAGAGAAATTTGAGAAACTCAGGATCGAGATTTTTGAGTTAGCTTGAGAAAATGGAGTTTTCATCGATAGTAATGATGAAGATTTTGATTACAATGATTACTTGGAGAAAGATTTCATGGATGTCCACATAATCGAAACAAGAGCCACCACATCTGCGCACAAGGCTCAACCTCACACCAAAGAGAACATCGTAGATGAATTGCGTAAGGCTTTCCACCTAAGGGATGAGCAAGTTAGTCTATTGGAGAAAAGAATACAAGAGATGACCGTAGCCATGACCGCTATGGACATTATTCAGGGGTAATCTCAAGTACCGCAATTGGCTTCTTCAGAGATCAATCAGCCAAAAATCATACGCATCACGGATGAAAGGAGAGAGGTTGCTTTAGAAAATAGAGATGAGGAACATAGAATGATTCTCCATCAGGTGCCATGGTAGAAAAAGAATTCAAGTAAATGGTTGAACAAGTGTGGGAGACCTTAACCCAATCTAAGGGTGGTGCAATGGTTCTAAAGGGTAGACCTTACCTGGAGGAATTTGATGTCGTGACTTTTCCCAAGGGTTTTGTGGCCCCAAACTTCAAGATATTCGATGGGACTGGAAATCCCAGACAACATATAGTACATTTTCAAGCCAGTTGTGGCAACACGAGAAATAGTGAAGCTCTACTCTTCAAGCAGTTCGTCAGCAGCTTGTCAGAAATTGCTTTCAATTGGGCACTGACTTGCCCAACAAGTCAGTCAAAACATTTTCTAAATTAGAAAAACTTTTTATGAAAAGATTTGTCGGGGCACAACACCATGTGTCTATTAGAGAGCTCATGATGGAAAATAAAAAGCCTAGAGAAACCTTGGTAGACTATATTTTGAGGTGGAGAAACCTTAACATGAAATGTGAACCTCAGCTATAAGAACATCATGTGATTGAAATTCTACTCAAGAACATTCATGAGCCAATAGCTTTCATACTCAAGGGACTCACCATCAAATCCTTTAAGAAGCTACTTAGTAAAGCCAACAGTCTTCAAGAGGAAATTAAGCACATGGAGCCACACGAAAAGGCTAAGGTGACCAGAGTGTTTGAAAAGAAATCAGGAGTAGTAGCAACTGTCGACAAAGGAAAGCAAATGATAAAGATATATGCAGAAAGCCTTGCCAGTCTTCGTCACAATACTCTTAAAAATAGAATAGTCAATCCAACCAGCGACCGCCTCAAGAGGGATCACCTCGAATAGAGGATATGAAATGTCCCTGTCAGAGCGACGTAAGATGGTGTATTCTTTCAAAGATCAAGCTATACCTAAAATATTCAAAAGTCTGATGAAGAAGCCAGAGTTCAAACTGCCAGATCCGAAGAAGCCAAAAGAGGTGGATAAGAAGAATGAACAAATATATTTCCCATACCACTAGTTGCTCGAGCACTCTATAGAAAAATGCTTCATCTTTAAAGACTGGCTGAAGAGGAACCTCAAAGAAGGGAACCTAATAATCTTGAAAGAATATTTAAAAGAACCTGAAAAAGGTTCCATAATATGATTTCGGTCGAGCCAATCTCCCCAATCGGTCCGTATACTGGAATAAATGGATGGAGTACAACTTGGAATGAACTCAAAAGGGTCCTTAATCAAATACAAGATTCATCAAAACAAGCTTCTACAAATACCAAAGAAGAATGGAATGAGGTATGGAGTAGATCTTCTAAGAAAATACAGAACAAGATCTAGTCTGCATCAAGACAAGCCTCCATTCAGAGTCCTCAGCGTACCAAGCCCGAGATGAAGGTTTCACCAGGAGATCCGTCATTTTCAAGCACAAAGAAGAAGAAGAAAAGCATCACTACAAAGATTGATAGCATGGGGGTAGGATAGGGGTTGCCTCTACTAGATTAGTTGTCTCAGATTCGGGGAAGAAAATCCTTGAACCCCTGACTTTGTATGATTATCTTTTTATTCCTCCGGGGTCTTATGAATATAATGATTGTGATTTTGGCTACATTTTAACTATTTCTAGTGATAACTTGACTGATCATGCCCGATCTAGGTTTGATCTCAATCCCCAAAATGATCCTCAAATCGTACCCAAGTCTGATGAACTCGTTGTCAAGTCCAAAGAAGACATCAATGACACCGCTTACGGTAACACCGATAATGAGGAGCCAATTCTTGAGCATCACGGTAAACAACTTACAATCAACTTAGATCTTTCCGACAAAGAGGAAGAGATATCGAAAGATTCAACAATGATATCTCAAGAAGAAGAAATCACAGAAGTTAACTTAAGGAGCTGAAAAGTGTTACCACCAAGAACAGCTCCAACAGATAAAGGAAAGCAAATAATGACCTAAGAAGAGATACCTCCACCTCCACCAGTGGAAGAAACACATAATCAAGATAAAATCATAGAATCATACAAGGCAGACTACAACGTGCTAGCTCATCTTAGGAAGTTTCTGGTCCGACTAAGCATCTACGACACTCTGATCCTGTTCAAAGAGATGAGAGAGTCTCTGGTTACAGCTTTGCTTGGCCAAGAAATTTGCTTAGCTCAGTTGGCCAGTACATTCTCAGATGAAGCTTTTTCCTTGAAAGAACAGCCTGGGGTAACCTTCACAGATGATGATTTACTGCTCGATTTTGCTAACCACAATCGTCTGCTCAACATCTTCGTCAACAACGACAGATTTGTGTTGTCCAGAGTTTTAGTAGATCCTGGAGCATCTATTCAATTTTATCATCATCATTTCTTTATTGGAGCTCTCATCATTAGAACTTTCTTCCATGTTGATGTTAATGGTCGGCCTAGCCCATTCAACAATCATGTTGGTTCTTCCTCGTCTATGTCCCCAGCCTCGATCTCGGGTGTATGAGCAAAAAAAACCTCTACCAACTTGTTGTGAAGAAATGGTGGTAGATTGTTGAAGCGGAGTTGAATGGCCTCTTTTTGTGATTCATATGGATCTTGTACTTCATTTTTCATAATTTCACATGAAAGGACATTTTATTTTAGGTTGCATAGTAGGTGACATCTTCATTGATACCCACATCATGAACCGAAAATGACTATAAATCTCACTTGATACAATGTTCTTGAACTTCTTTGAAATATTTTAAGCATTGGTGTAAAGACGATGACACCATATTATGCTGGTGAATCTATGGTCGTATAAGTAAAGCATTAAAAAAGGTCTTTGGATTGATGATGTGGAAATCTGTGGTTGTTACTAGTTCTCTAACTTTCATTAATAGTGTAATCGATCCAAGGGCACTTTCTCCCTTCTGGTTAAATTCTCTTAACATCATTTTATCGGCTGTAAGCTCTTAAGCCTCAATATCCAAATATGTCAATGTGCGTAGACTCATTAATTAGAATGATGCTCTCAAATCTACCAAAACACTGGACAATACAAATCTATCGATATTAATGACGATATGCAGCGGTTAGTTATGGTCAGTAGTGCTTAGTAATAAGTCTTCATCTGTGAAGGTTATTCCTGGCTATTCTTTTAATGAACAAGCTTAATTTGAGGATGTGCTGTCCAACTGAGCTAAGAAAATCACTAAGTCAAGTAAGGTTGTCACCAGAGACTCTCTTATCTCCTTAGATAGGATTAGAGCATCCTAAACGCTTAGTTTGGTCTGTAAGCTCCTAATATGAGCTAGCACATTATAATCCACTTTATGTAATCCTCCAATTTGTACTTCATTAAGTGATTCTTCCACTGGCGAGGGTGGAGGTAGCACTTATTGAGTTACTATTTGTTTTCCTTTATCCACTGGAGCTGACCTCAAGGGTAACACTTTCCCACTCCTTATATTTATATCTGTGATTTCTTCTTTGTGATATATTGTAGGAAAAATTTATGGTGTCTCTTCTTCATCGGAGAGATCCAAGTTTATAGCAAGTGGTGCACCGTGACACTCAAGGACTAGCTCCTCACTCCTGGTGCTATCATAACCGATGTCATTGACATCTTCATCATTCTTGTTAATAGGTTCATCAAACTTAAGCATGATTTGAGGATCAGTTTGGGAATCAAGATTGGAGTTAGATTGAGCAATGTTAGTTACATTATAACTAGAAACAATTAAAACTTAGCCGAAATCATAATCAATATATTTATAATACCCTGGTAGGGTAAAAGGATAATCATATATGGTCAGGGGTTCAAGGATTTTCTTTCTTGAATCCAAGACAGCCAATCTAATAAAGGCAACCCCTATCTTATCCATGTTCTATCAGACTTCACGATGTCATTATTCTCTTTTTATTCTAATTGCGGTGGTTTATCTTGTGAAATCTCCATCTTGGGTTGAGTAGGCTGTAGACTTTGAATGGCTTCTTGAGCTAAAGCGGTATGAATCTGACCCAATATCTTCTTGGATGACTTGCTCCAAACTGTACTCCATCCATCATTTTCTTAATACAGATTTATCGGAGTGTTTGGCTCCATTGAAATCATATTTATAGAACCTTTTTTTATGTTTTTTCAAATATTCCTTCAGGATTGTTATATTTCCTTCTTTGAAATTTCTCTTGAGCCAGTCCTTGCAGATGAAACAACCCTCTATTGTGTGTCTCAAGATCATGTGATAGGGGCAGAAATTGAGATACTCATTATTGTCGACATCTTCCAGCTTTATTGGTTCTGGTAATCTGAACTTGCGCTTTTTCATTAAATTTCTTAATATTTTTGGCACAATCTCGTCTTTGAAAGAATATACCCTATTCTTTCATTCTGAAAGAGTCAGACCCGTTCTACCTTATGCTTGGTATGATCCTCACTGGTGTGACTGCTAGCTAGATTGGACATACTGCTGTACTTGCTGCTGAGCATTCTGTGACGATTACTGAGATGGTGAGAATACTCTGTTTGTATCTTTATCAGTTGCTTTCCCTTATCGACTATTGCCACTATCTCAGACTTCTTCTAAAAAATCTTGGTTGTCCTGGTCTTATATGACTTCTCTTAGGAGTCCATGCACTTAACTTATTCTTGTAAACTGTTGGCTTTGCTTAGCAGCTTCTCGAAGGACTTGATGGTGAGTCCTTTAAGCATGAAAGCTACTGGCCCAAGGATGCTTTCAAGTAGAATCTCAATCACATGTTGTTCCTGTAGTTGAGGTTCACATTTCATGCTAAGGTTTCTCCTCCTCAAGATATAGTCCACCGAAGTCTCGCTAGGCTTTTGCCTCTCTACTACGAGATCTTTAATAGAAACATGATGTTGCGCTCCGACAAATCTTTTCACAAACAACTGTTCTAACTCAGAAACCATCTTGACTAATCATTTGGGTAGCTTGACATACCAATCAAATGCAATTCCTGATAGGCTACTAACAAACTCTCAGAAGAGCAAAGCCTCGTTACCTCCGGTATTATCACAATTGGCTCGAAAATGTGATATATCCTGTCTAACACTTTTGGTCCCGTTAAATGTCTTAAAGTTTGGTGACACAAAACCCTTAGGGTAGGGTATGACATCGAACTCATTTGGGTAAGGCATACCCCTTGAAATCATTGCAGTACCCTTAGATTGAGCTAAGGCCTCCCGACCTTATTGTTCGACCAACTGTTTAATATCTTTCTTTAGTCTGATAAGTGGTGAGGAATCCTTCTTTTGCTGTTCATCTCCATTTTGGGAGGCAACTTCTCTCCTTTCATCAGTAATATGAACTATTTTTGGCTAGTTGACTCCTGGAGAAGTTACCTGATGTGATTGTGACTGCCCATTAACTGTAGCTATGGCGGCTATCTCTTTCATTCTCTTTTCCATCTGGCTGATTTGCTCATCTCTTAAGAAAGTAGCCCTGCACAAATCATCTACAGTGTCCCTTCAACAAGAGGTTGGGCGTCTCACATAGATGCGACAACTCTAGTCTCGATGACATGAACATCCATGAAATCTTAATCAAGATAATCGTTGAAATCAAAATCTTCATCATCATCAATGGGTACTCCATATTCTTTGGCTAACTCAGAAATCTTTGTCTTGAGGTTTTCAACTTTCTCTTCAATTATTTCTTCTTGGATCATTTTGAGATCTAGAGGATTTTCTTGAACATCCTGTACTTGTTCATCAAACTCAGTAGCAATAGCTACAAAGATGTCTGATACTTGAAACCTTTGCTTCATTCCACAATTTTTCCCTGCGGGCTCATTGAACTATATTGTTATGGCAACCTTGGGTATCCATACCTTCTTCTTTGACAGTGATGTCTTGAGACGGGATGTCTCAAAGGAGGCATCAATTTGCTGAAGAGAGTCATGCTCCTTGCGGTGGAGACCAAACACAGTATCTGGTGACTTCTTTATCTTCTCCTTCTTTGGGGCACTCTTACAAGCAAAAATTGACAATTTCTTCGGTCCCAGACGTGACTTGGCTGGTCGACATCCTGCAAATCCTAGAGCAAGAGTATTAGCAAAATTTATGGTAGTAATGGTAGTATTAACTCGACTCCGTAGAAGGAATTTGTCGGGAATACTGGTTGACAAAACTTCAGTTGACTTCTGAGGCTGTCACATAGATATGACATCCCTCAAGGTTTCTTTCTTCATTCGAGGGAACACTGCTCATCCCACTCATTTAAGTAGCTCAATGACTAAACATCCTTCTCTAGTGGTCAATCTCTGAAACACTGTACAAATTTTAGTGATAGGAGGGGCTTCTGCCTCTCCTCACTACTACCATGAAACAATGATAAGGTATCTACAATCTTTTGAATACTTTCATATCCATTAGTATTCATCAACAAGTGAAACTTGCTACCTCGTATGACTGGAGAGACCTCCAGTAATGCAAGTTTCTCCTTGTGAAGAAATTCATCAACATGTATCTTTTCTGGAATTTCTGCTTTAATGACCTTTCGAGCCCTTCAGCCTTCGGCCACGGTTTCTTCTTTGAGATTGAGTTAATGAAGATGACTTTGAACTTGATCTAAATTCAAATATCAATGGTGGGACGATAAATTCATCAGTTGTATCTTCAATGATCATGACCATTTGGCTATTGAATATATAATACACAAGAATGATGCAAAACCAAGATTAATCAGATGGGTACTTCTGATGCAAGAGTTTGATTTTGTGGTATTCGATAAGAAAGGGACTAATAATCAAATTGTTAATCATCTATCTAGGCTAGAATAAAAGAAATTCTTGATTTGGAAAAAGAAATTAATGAAAATTTTCTTGATGAACAAATTTATGTTGTAAAAGGATGAAAAATTTCATGGTATGTTGATATTGTAAATTATATTGTTAGTGGTATTTTACAATTTGGATTAACAAAGAAACAAGAAAAAAAATTCATTCATGATGCAAATTCTTATTTTTAGGATGACCCATATTTGTATAAACAATGAAATGATTTAGTAATGAGATGATTTGTGTGTCGACACAATTTTAGGGGTCCTACGGAAATTGTCGTTCGTCAGAATAGAAATCTCGACACCCGCTTCAGAAGGGCATTTAGTTTATATATATATATATATATATATATATATATATATATATATATATATATATATATATATATATATATATATATA
>NEWO01001258.1:62054-80106 GCA_003013225.1 Phalaenopsis aphrodite
ATTATTTTATTATAAGCTGACAAGTTTCTCTATTTAATATGAAAAATTAAATAGGGTTTATATTACGCTAGGTTCTTGAAAGTTTCCTATAAAGCCAAGCACTTATAGTTAATTACATCTTAGTAACCAAAGTCACATAAAAAAACTCTCGATAAAAATAATGAGATATTGTCTTCAAGAATTTCAAAGGATAATACTTTTCAAAGAGATCGAACAAATAGGAGTTAAAGGGGAATGTCTTAAATTTGGAACATTGTATTTTCGGAATCTAAAGGAAGATGAACTTGAGGATGTTACAGATCCCGAGGAGATCCTCGGTGGCTTCTCAGACTATCCTATGGTTTGACTTCAGTTTCAAAAAGATATTATACGTGTCAACCTACCAATTTTATTAATTAGAACTTACATTCATGAGAAAATATCACACAAATAGCCTAGAAAATGTGAGGAATTCGGTCTTGACGAACGACAACCTCAGAATACTAAAACGAGTTAGGGCTTTTATTGTAAAGCAGAGCCATACAAAAGCATAAAGATAAGTTGAGATTTATGTCGCACGAGGCAGACAAGCTCAAAATCCTATGGCTTGTTGTTTAGTTTCTAAAGAATGGTTTATTTGGTGTAAATATGTTTTGTTGTTGAAGATGGTCTTGTTGCCCACAATGCTAGCTTCAAAGCTCCAGGTCATGGCAAGCTTATGTTTTCTAATGTGTCAAGTCCTCATGTCAAATCAAATGTTACCTAAGGTTATGGTTGTTTTAAATATTATAGGGCATATTAAAATTTATTTGAGTGACAATGGTTAGGATCCCACGGTTCCCTCCCTCCGACAGCACTATTTTCTTCGAATTTACTTAGTCCAAATGAATTTACTAAACTCAACTCAATGAGTTCTATACCTTCATTTAGACCGTGAGAAATCTCGTGAGCAGACATAGGTTACCTCTTCTGAGGGATTCCCAATCAACTGATAAAGACATTTTAATTTAGTTGCAATATTTGTTTTTTTTGTTTTTGATTAAATTTTGATTTGCCTTATATATTAACTGTTGTAGAGATGGATTTTTATTTTGTTTTTATTTCTTAATTTTGTTTTGTTCTCAATTTTGTGGCTATCCAAAAAATTTCAGTTTTGACATGCAAGGTTAACATGCAATTTTATGGGTGGGAAATAAGAGGTGCAGAATAAAAAATAAATTTCAATGCAATAACTTAAAAGCGTACCTGTTGATTCTTCACGTTCCTCCACCGGAAAGGTTAGTATTTGCAAATCATATATATAATTTTGCAGGAATTAAAACGTGATTGTAGGAAAAGCAGAGAACACGAGTTTGAGGTGTGTCTAACAAATCCTATGTCATACCATGATGAGTCTAATTTTTTCATCTCTGGGGATGATTCTATCGAGCAAATCATAACATGCCCAAGTGTCCTCCGATATTCCCAAAGGATTATGAAAAGGTTCTGGGTAATACCCTAGACATTTCACAGTCCTTGGAGTTGTCTCGTTTTCATTTTGGTCTTATTATGTTTATAATATGGTTCACACAATTCATACCCTTATGCTCAATGAACCTTGATGTTTTGATTATCCCTTTAAGTGGGATAATTATCACTTGATGTTTCACTTACGAATTATATGGGAAAAGGCCCTTAGGGGCAATTTGGCTTGATTAAGGGACTTAGCTAGTTAGATTTTCAAAGATGGACTTGTCGTATTTTAAATTTTTAAATCAATTATTGGGCATTTTCTAAACCTCATTAGACAAAATTTTGAGTAATCCTAGCTCACTACTAAGCCTTTAAAACTTAACGGGTAGATTTGAAATTTTTAGGAAAATTTTGAGTATTTATACTTTTTACCCTTAAAAAGAATCATAGATCATTTTAGATCCATTAATTCAGATTCTAAATTAGTGGGTTATAATTTTCCAGAGTCACTCCCTTACCTTAATATCTTCTTTCTTAATTACTCTTCCAAATTTCATCAATTTAAGAAATAACAAATTTATCCTTAGTGAGATCAAAGTGAGATTGGTTGATACATTTATCCCTTTCATGCTTCAATCATCAAGACAAGTCAATTAAGATCATTTATTACCCCTTTCCCCTTTGGTTAGGCCTAAATATTACTTATGGCTTAAATTCCAAAATTCCCCTTTTTCCCTTAATGCTTTAACACCTCATAATTCATTAAATCAAACTCAAATGACTTTAATATTTTATGTTACCCTACTCATGGGTCAATTAAAACATGAGAGGAAAAATTATGATTTTTCTGAATTTACTTCATTTAAAATTATTTTTAATGCAAAAATAGGGATTTTAGATGAAAGTTCAATAACTCCACAAAAGACAAAGCCTTTGTCCTTGAGAAAGTTACTGGAGGTTTGATCCCAAAACTGCTTATATGCAACAGTATAATAATAATTCTGATTACATTTTTCACTTTTTTTTACTTATTTCGCAACAAAACCAAAAACTTGATCCTGAAGAAAAATAAGAATTTAACTTTTAATTTATATATATTGGTATACTACGCAAGTATACGTATTGTTATCAATTAATATAAGACTTTTTCATTAAAACATGAATATCAAACCCATAGGGAAGATATGCAATATGCACTTTTTGAAAAACTTTCTATTTTTAAAAAGATAATTATTTAAACTATAGACGTTTTCATAGCAAATTAAGTTTAAATATTTTTTGGTAATTTTAATATTTTGGCAAAAACAGTACAAACTTAAAAAAATAACTTGAGTTTTTGTAGAAGAAAAACACTAAATATGAAAATATCTTTCTCCTTATCATGAATTTGTAATAAGTATAGAAATTCTATTGTGGATGTATGCATATTTTGTTGTGCCAAATAGGAGCAATAATATTTTTTACACTTACTAAAGATGCTATAAAGAACATTGGCTAATTTAAAGTTTGAATAGTTCTGAAGACTGGCTAGGCAGGGAAGATACTAGCTCTCACTCTAGAGTTCCCTCGATTCCCTTCACCTGGGGGCTAACATATTGTATCAGAATCTAAAATAATAAACCAAGTTGGGGGCTTTCACCCATCACTTTAAAGTCTTCTAACTCTATACCCTTCAATGAATATTTCTTTATTTATTTGCCCTTAAACATATGAACGACATTCTCATTCATACAAGCTCATGTGATTTTTTCCAATTGTTGACTGAGACAATACCACCCTGGTTCTTACATATTCTCACAACAAATTTTAACATCTGGACTAGTCAAATCAAGAAGTAAATTAAGTACATGGATTTAAATCATCACAACTTCTACCAACATTAAAGATCAATACTCTCCACAACTTCCATCAAACACTTAATTACTTATCATTTTAAGAAAAAAGATAATGAAAAGTACTTAAAACCCATGGAGAAAACAAAACCACACTTTAGTTTAAAAGTAAAAAATCAGTGTCAAACCAACAACACGTCTCAATTAAAAAAAAAGTAGTCAAAAACAAAAGATGAAAACTTATCTCAAGTGCTCCACCAAACTCTTGAAGTTCCTTTGAATCTTTTGTCTTTTTTAACACTCTCAATATAAAACTAGAAATAAAAAAATGGATAAATATGTGGTGCCTGAAAATCTCTCCAACTAACTCCCCGATTTTTGAACTTTCAAAACTTTTCCAGTACTTTCAGGACCTCTTTCAAAGTCCCAATCTTCTTTCTTTTATAATTCTTCAAAAAGTGCATTGGTATCTATTCAAAATATTTCTTGATTCGATGTATTTCCCCAAGAGATGCATCCTTTCACAATAATTTTCATCCATGGTGGTTGTAACCACCTATTAAGCTAATAGGTTCCTCTAAAACCTCTTCTAAATTTTCCAAAACCAAATTTAATCATCCAATAATTGCCAGTGGCATTTAAGTGTGGGGCCTCTGGCACTTAGGCACGACTTTCTCTTTTTACTCAGCACGTAAGCGTCGAATTTGGTGCTTAAGCGCCAAAACACTTTTGCACATTTTACACCTATTTGCTCGAAATTTAATCATTTTCACTCCTTTAAGCATTTTTCATTTTTTTACCTGTACCTGAAAAAAGAAAACACAAAAATACCTTCCATTAAAGTGCAATATCTAAAAATAGGTTTAAAAATGTGTCTAAAAACTATTTTAGGTGTATCAAATTCACCCAAACTTAAAATGTTACTTGTCCTCAAGTGACCTTTCAATCTTTAAAAATTAAATTTGTATGATATGTATATGATTTTCTTTAGGAGTTACTAAAATTTAGATTTAGAAATATAGTAGTCCAATTTAGAAAAAATATTCAGTAAATGAGACCAACTTAAAGTTTATAAATTTTTACTGTTAAGAAAGATGAAAATATAAGTTCTTATCTAATTCAGAAATATTGTAAGTCTTCCAAATATAGAATTTAGTTCATTTATTTTCTCCACTCAAAAGTTTTATTAAGAATAATTTTACTTACTATATTATATATATAAGCTTAAGATTTTCTAAAGTCTTATACTTTAAAAAGATCAAATGTAGAACCAATTTTTGATTAGGCACTAATCATCAAGCTTCTCCTCCCTTATATATTTTTCTTTTTCTTTTTCTTTTCTCTTTTTTTTTTCTTTTCTCTTTTTTTTTTCTTTTTTCTCTATTTCTTTTCTTTTCTTTTTAGGCAAGAATTACTATATCTGGATAGGCCTTTAATAATTTTGAAATCTACTTTTCCTTTCCTAAATCAAAGTCTTGGTACAAAAATTTTACTTATAAACATAATAATATCTTTGAAAATTATTTTTAATAAAAGAAATTTAAGTATTAAACAAAAGTCTAAATTTCTAAAATTTTCAAAATTACAATGTTTCGCACTAAAGATAGTTACTTATATTAATTATTTTCTAGACTAAAAACTTTTAACTTAAAGTTTTTTTCAATACTCAAAACTCAACTAAATTTTCTTACTCATTTCTAAAATCAAATTTTAGTTCCCTAATATAACTTCAATACATGATCAATTTTTCTTTTCAAATCAAATTCATATGTAGTGCATTTGAGAACACATAAAATTTAAGTTTTAAAAATATTTTTCATCCTCCCCACTAAACTTAATTTTTTATCAGATTAAACAGTTTAACATCAAATATATATAAGCAAGAATGAAAATAAGAATAACATGCTTACAAGAATTTTTATACCCTAATGATACAAGTATAAAACTAAAAATTGGGTTAAAATTAATCTTGATCAAATTTTCTATTATTTTGATTTTAATTTAACATGTAGAGATTCAATAAAATTCTAAACAGTGGGTATAAACATAAAAGCAAACTAACACACTAACTTGACATCACAATCTCAACATAAAAACAAACACACTAACATGATAAAAGAAAAATACAGGTAGCAGTTTCCTAAGTTTCAAATTTAAGACCTAAGTTAGCAAGATTTTTAACTTTACAAAAGACATAGAATTAAGTTAAGTTCTAAACTAACTAAGTCACAAAAATCACAACAGTTAATTCCCTAGAATTTTAAAAAAAACTCTTAACTAGCACAAACATTACAATACAATTAAAAATAAAAGTCTCACACATCACAATATCTAAACTAGTAAACATACATACATGTCTCAAGTCCAAAACATGAAAACACATCACATACAATTCTCAATTAAACATAAAAGTACAAACCAAATCATATAGTTCAAACCAACACACAGATGCAAATGTTTCAAGCCCGGACCACATAGTTCATATCATATTACAATCAAAAATTAAATCTCCAATTCTACTCTTCATCCTCTGAATCACCGCTACCCCAAAATTTTGCAAGCTCATAATCAGAGTATCTAGGATATGGAGGAAATTGCACTCCTTCGTTACCCCTAATGAGGCTCTCCAAAGATGAGTGAAATTTCTCTTCATAATCACTTTTTCTCCTATTATACCTATCAGTATGCTCTACAAAACGCTCTAAATTTTATACCCAATTAGTGGTAAAATTAATATTATCCATCATCCTCTGTAATAATTGATCTTGGGTCTCAGTAAACTCACCTCAAGATGTAGAAGCAGTAGACATCTCCATTCCATAACTTCTAGAAAATCCTCCTCTCCAGCAAAGAATAGAATGCTCAGAATAAATCTTCACTTTCATCTTAGTGATGGGATTTAGAGGTAACAACACTTCCTCCCAGCTATCATTTTTAACTCCAGCCTGCTCATACAAAGAAAAGATTAAGGAAGCAAATCCCAAATTTGCAGTAGTAACGGTAGTGGCAGAACTGATGATAGTTTGACAAATCAAAGCTCCTATGTTGATGATCTTTCCTTCTTGGATATAATAATTTAACGTCACTCTCTCTCTGTTCACTTCACTGAGATGATTTTTTTCTAGCAGATGAGCATAAATAAAATAGTGTCAAGCCTTTGAAGGTGCACATAACTTTAAAGTTGGGAAGTTGACTCTCCTCTCATTAGTGATCTTCCAAAGTCCTCTCCCAATAGTCAAGTAAGAAATAATCTCATCTAATTCCCCTTCAGTCGGATTATAATTTGCATAAAAACATAATGTATCAGGTGGTAGATGAGAAAATAAGTTGTCTACCTCCGGTGAAAAAGGTAACAACTTTCCTCGAACCATGACTCTATTGTCTTCAGCCTCAGGGAGGTTTGCATAGAACTCCCTAACAACAGAATAACTGCCACAGTAGAGAAATAGCAGAATCATTCCCACTATCGGCAAATGATCATCCTCTACGTCTCCACCTGGATTCCTAAACATCACTCCTGAATAAGTTTGTGTGATTGCAACGCATCACTGTACCAATCTTGAGCCTTCGAACAAACAAATTTACTCGAATTAAAAGGGCTCTTTCCCTTACTCCTTTTCTTTCTTGGTTCCATTCTACAAATTTTATAAATTTCAAAAATAACTTAAAAAATCAAGTCTAAATTACTAAACTAAACTTCCAAAGTATAATCTACACTTCCCATGCAATTTCCATTGATCTTTTTCTCATTTTTCCCCATGAATAGTGAATTTTCAAATATCTCCAAATGTGCTAAAAATTCATGGTGAACATCCAAAATTTTTGCCTAGAAGTAAAGCTCTTACCTCAAGGAACTTGGATCAAGAAAATTTTACTTGCTTCCACCAAGAAATCTTCACTTTAGATGTGCCCTAGCCTTCCAAAATCACAATTTTGAGAGGTTGAGGGTGACAGGATGCGTAAAAATGGTGATTTTTGGGTCAAAATTTCACTTTTAACCGTTCGCAAACCAATTTTCATGAATCGGTGCTTAAGAGCGGGTAAGTGGAGCTTAGGCACTTGCCTCTCGGGTTGGCTCGTGCTTAAGCGCAAGTTGTGGAGCTTAGGCGCCAGTGCTTCAAAATTTCCAAGTTAAAGTAAAATGCACTATTTGCCTAAGTAAACCACCCCTAAATGGTTTCATAGCACTTAAATGTCTATTTTCAACTTCTTATAACTCCCCTCTCTCTCAAATCTCTCTATAATACCTATTTCAATTTGAGGCTAAAAATAACACAAATTTTCACACGAACAAACTTATATTAAATCACAAATAAGTACAAATACTTTTAAGAACTTAATTCTCACTCCAAATAGTCTTGGATGAGAAAATTTTTCTAAATACAAATACATAACAATAATTTCACAATTAAACACATATAAGAAGTCATAAATACTAAAAACAAGACTTAAACACTAAACCACTTGAAAACAATAACTTCTAACACACAAATTCTAACACTAAACTTAATTCCATTCTTCATTCAAAGGAAGAAATTCTTGTCTTTCATTAGTCTCTCAAAGAATATAGAGTTGATAAAACGAATAGTGGTAACGACTCTAATACTATCTTCTGTAATCCACTTCTGCTTTATGAATATCGCCTTATCTGCTTCCTCTATATAACTTACATGGCTAAATTGCATCTTCAATTTTCATCTAATATGCTCTATATGTGCATGTAACTCAAGTACTTTGGTCTCTAATTAAGCCATAGTATTTTCCATTTTCTTGATCTTCTCTGATATCCCTTCAATACTAACGACTAAGAAACTGTTATACATCTCTTGTGCACGTTTACTAATGAATTTTTTCCTCATGTTTTCTTCCTTTTTCTTTAAATCCTTCTCTCATGAAGAAATTTTCTCAAAATCTCACTTTTTCTTAGACTTTTAGGGCTAGAGGTGATCTGGGTGAAATTACATCATAAAACCCTTCTATTTATAGGCATAAATCCTTCATAACTCCTAGACACGTTTAGAAACTACCTTGGCATGTTTTTACAAACTAATTGGCTGTCAGACCTTCTAGAATATTAATTTTGTACATGTGTTTAAACTGCCTCGCTTAAGCAATGGATCTAGCGTTTAAGTGCTAATACACATTTTTTGCACTAGTCAACTTAACATCCAAATTCTTATTCTAACATGCATTGGTCAGTAAATAAAGTTGTAAAATATTTACTAACACATATTAGTTTCAAAAATATGACCCCAATTTTTTTAATCACACACAAAACAACAATCAAAATAGAAACGCAATGATAACTATGCCTCTTACAAAGCGCTTGGTTTTACATCGTCAGCCCGACGTAACCAGTGCTTATTCTAATTGACCCAACATCATTCCATCATTAAGTTTATGCTGATCCCTTATAAAATAAGGTTTCAATCTATTTCCATTAACTTTAAATATTTTCTCATACTTAGGATCTTTAATATCTACAACTCCATAAGGACTTTTATCACAATAAATGGGCCCATCCAGCTAGACTTATGATTGCCTGGAAATAATCTTAACCTTGCTTGTTTCCCTGGCTGAAAATTTTTAGTAAAAATCATTTGATCATGCCACATCTTCATCTTTTTTTTACAAATCTTGTCACTCTCATAAGATTCATTCCTTATCAATTTAATATCATTTGACTACAATAACTTTTTCTCACCAGCATATTTCAAATTATAATTGAACTCTTTAATCGCTCAATATGCTTTATGCTCAAGTTCAACTGGTAAGTGACAACCTTTTCCCAAATATTAGCCTGTATGAGGACATTCCTATAGGAGTTTGGTATGCAGTTCTATAAGCCCATAAAGCATATTCAAATTTGTCTGACCAATCCATTTTTATTGGATTCATAGATTTTTCCATAATTCTCTAAATTTCTTGATTGTATAATTCAGCCAAACCACTTGTCTGAGGATGATAAGCAGTAGGGATCCTATGATTTATATGATATTTCCTTCAAAAACTTCTCCATTATGGAATTTCTAAAATGACTTCCCCCATCAGTAATGATAACTCTCGGCATCCCAAAAATATAAAATATGTTCGTTTTCAAAAATTTTGCAACACTTTAAGCTTCACATCGAGGTAAGGTAACAGCTTCTATCCATTTGGATACATAGTCCACTGCTAACAGAATATATAAATTTCCAAAAGATGCTATAAATGGCCCCATGATATCTAATCCCCAAACATCAAATATTTTAATTTCTAGCATAAAATTGAGGGGCATCTCATTTCCTCTAGATATATTGTCTACTCATTGACATCTATTTCAAGTTTTTATATAAGCATTAACATCTCTAAAAATTGTAGGCCAATGGAATCTAGATTGTAAAATCTTGTATGTTGTTTTATCAACACCAAAATGTCCCCGAAATTTAGAATTGTGACATTTTTGGATAATTTTATAAGTTTCTTCTAATGGTACACAATTTCAAAAAATTAGATCCTTTCGTTGTTTATATAAAAATGGTTCATCCAAAAAATAAGTCTTACTTCACAAATAAATTTTCTCTTTTGTTGGTATCTCATTCTATAGGGTATAATATCGCTAACAAAAAAGTTCACAATGTGGGCATACCACAAAACACACCACTCATTAATAGTGAACAAATTTTCATCTCAAAAATGTTTATTATTTTTTTTTTCAAAACAGAGTGGTTTTGTCTAACTAAAGCCTGGACAAATGATCAGCAATTTGATTTTCAGTCCCCTTTCAATCTACTATTTCAAAATCAAATTCTTGCAAAAGAAGAATCCATCTTATAAGTCTAGGTTTAACATCCTTCTTTTTCATTAAGTACTTAATAGCAGAATGATCTGTATGCACTACACAATGAGTTCTAATTAAATATGATCTAAATTTATCAAAAGCATATTCTATTGCTAATAACTCTTTTTCAGTTGTTGTATAATTGATTTGAGTTTCATTAAGAGTTTTACTATTTTAGTAAATTACATTGAAAATTTTATCATATCTTTGTCCTAAAACTGCTCATATAGTATAATCACTAGCATCACACATCAATTCAAAAGGTTTTCCCTAGTTTGGTGAAACTATAATTGGTGTAGTGACTAATTTTTTTTAAATAAATTTAAAACTTTTAGGCATTCCTTATCAAAATTGAAAATTACATCTTTCTCTAGTAAATGGCATAAATGCTTAGTAATCTTTGAAAAGTCTTTAATATATCGCCTGTAGAATCCAGCAAGTCCTAAAAAACTCCTAATTTCCCTTACATTTGTTAGATAAGGTAAATTAGCGATCACTTGAATTTTAGCAGGATCTACTTCAATACCATTTTCTGTTATTTGATGACCTAATACAATTCCTTCTTCTACCATAAATTGGTATTTTTCCCAATTAAGGACTAAATTTGTTTCTTCACAGCATTTAAGAACTTTTGATAAATGTTCTAAACATGAGTCAAATGAAGTTCCAAATACTGAAAAATCATCCATGAATATTTCAATCCCTTTTTCAAAACTTTCTCGAACATAGTTTGAAGCTTCCTTAAAAAGTTCTTTCTAATTCCTCTTCTTGCTCGTGTTCTAAATCTTCTTCTTCAGATTTTTCTTCTTAAGTTGTTTTAAAATGACATTCATTTAGATATCTTATAATATCCATCCTATAACATTCATCATCTTTACCTTTTATAGGATATTTCATTGATCTTAAAATATTGAAAATAACAGCTTGATCATTGACACGCATTGTCAATTCCCCTTTCTGCACATCTATTTTTGCTGTTCCTGTAGCTAAAAATATCTCCCCAAAATGATAGGTATCTCTTTATCTTCCTCCATATATAGCACAATGAAATCAACAAGAAAGATAAATTGATCCACTTTCACTAGGACATCTTCTATAACTCATTTAGGGTATGTTATCGAACGATCTGCTAGTTGCAGAGTTACAGTAGTATGGTTTATTTCTCCTAATACCAATCTTTTGAATATTGATAATGGCATAAGGTTAATGCTTTCACCTAAATCACATAAAGCTTTCCCATAAAATATGTCTCCTCATGCACATGGAATTGTAAAGCTACCAGGATCTTTAAGCTTTTAAAGAAGCTTTTTCTAAATTATAGCACTGCGCTCCTCACTAAGTGTAACAGTCTCATTAACTTTAAACTTCCTTTTCCTGTTGAGAATATCCTTAAAAAATTTAGATAGCTTGACATTTGTTCTAAGGCTTCAGTAAATGAAATATTAATTATAATCTTATTAAATATTTCTTGAAATTTTTAAAATTGCTTATCCAACTTCTACTAACAAAGTCTCTGAGGAGATGAAGGTGGTGGTTCTTCCAAATCATTTTATAGTGGAGAAATAGGTCTTTCAGAATCTTTTGGAGCCTCCTCTTTTGATTTTTCAATATCTTCTCTCTCAACTTCAATTTCTTTTTGAACCCTGCCTTCTAACTCCCTTCCGCTTTAAGTTGAACGACTTTTACTTGCTCATTATTCTGATCTTTTGGATTTTATTAAGTATTACTAGGAAGTGTTCCTTGGGATCTATTACTTAATGAATTTTCTATTTGCCCAAGTTGATTCTCAATATTTCTAATTTTAGTTCCTTGACTTTGTAATTGATTTCTCATTTGTAACACCACTTCTTCTTTAGAAAACTTGTTCTCCTTAAATTGTGTATTACTGTTGAAACCTGGAGCATAAGTAGATCTATAATTATTATTCCCTTGATTGTTCCAGTTTCCCAATGGGTTTACTTGGTTGTTCCCACATTGCTAATTATTACCACCCGAATTGTTGTTCCAGTTAAAGTTGGGATGGTTTTTCTAACATGGGTTATAATAATTTGAATATGAGTTATTCTGCTTGTTACTTATGGCATTCAAAGTTTCTAGTGATGCTTGAGAATCTATCATTTGGCCTAATCAATTCTCTTTAATCATGGAAATTGGTTGAGAAAAATGCATTTCAAATTGGTCTAACTTCATTGAAATTGCAGCAACTTGATTTTCTAATATACTAAATGCATGAGTTTCATGAATAATGGCTACTTTCTTAGGATTCACCCTCTCAGAAGGCCATTGAAACTTATTGGTAGCCATTTCTTCAACTAAAGCATATGCATTATGAAATGGTTTTGACATCAATGAACCACCAGCAGCATCATCGATAATTGATCTAAGAGATCCAACTAATCTATTATAAAAAGTTTGAATTATTAACCAATATGGTATACCATGGTGTGGACACTTTCTTAAGAGTTCTTTAAATCTTTCCCATGCTTTGTAAATAGATTCCCCTTCAAACTGATTAAAAGATGAAATTTCTTTTCTAAGCTTCGCAATTTTTAATGGTAGAAAATATTTAGCAAGGAATTTTTGTGCTAAATCACCCCAAGTTCAGGTAGATCTATGTGCTAATGAATTCAATCACATCTTAGCTTTATCCCTTAGGAAGAAAGGAAATAACATAAGTCTTATGGCAACATCTAATACATCATCATATTTAAATGTAGCGCACAATTTTAGAAAATTGGGAAGATTTAAATTTGGATCTTCAGTTGGTGATCCCCCAAACTAATTATTTGATACCATTTAGATAATAACATGTTTAAGCTCAAATGAATTAGCCACTACAGTAGGTTTTTGAAAACTACAATGAAGTTCATCTACAGTAGGGTTGGCATAATCTCTTAAAGGTCTAAACTCTTGATGAATTCCAGTATTTTGATCATTTTAGTTTGCCATTTATGTAATTTTTTTGGATTTTTCAAGATTTTTAATTTTTTTTTGTTTTTTGAATTTTTGAATAGTTTTCTCAAATTCAGAATCGTATGGCCCTAGTCCTTCAGAACGTGAACTACGCATACACTAACATAAAATAAAATAAAACTATACACACACAAAATAAATTACAATAACTTAAAGTTTAGTTAAAACTTTCTAAAAATAGAAATTTGCTTTTAAATCAATAGATTTTTTACAATTTTCACTTCACTTCCCCAGCAACGGCGCCAAAAACTTGATCTCAAAACTGCTTATATGCAACAATATAACAATAAATCTGATTATATTTTTCACTTATATTTCCTTATTTTGCAACAAAACCAAAAAAATGATCCTAAAGAAAAATAAGAATTTAACTTTTAATTTATATATTGGGATACTACATAAGTATACGTTATCAAGTAATATAAGTCTTTTTGATTAAGACCTGAATATCGAGTCCACAGGGAGGATATGCAATATGCACTTTTTGGAAAACTTTTTTTTTTAAAAAAGATAATTATTTAAACTAAAGATGTTTCCATAGGAAATTAAGTTTAAATATTTTTAGTAATTTTAATATTTTGACAAAAGCAATACAAAACTAAAAAGATAACTTGAGTTTTTGTAGAAGAAAATCACTAAATATGAAAATATCATTCTCCTTATTATGAATCAGTAATAGGTATAAGAATTCTGTTATGGATGTATGCATATTGTGTTGTGCCAAATATGAGCAATAATTTTCTTTACCCTTACGAGAGATGTTATAAAGAACATTGGTTAATTAAAAGTTTGAATAGTTCTGAAGACCGGCTAGGTAGGGAAGATACTAGCTCTCACTTTAGAGTTCCCTCAATTCCCTCCACTTGGGAGCTAACATCTCGTATTAGAACCTAAAACAATAAACTAAGTTGGTGGCTTTAACCTGTCACTTTAAAGTCCTCTAACTCTACACCCTTCAATGTATATTTTCTTATTTATTTGTACTCAATCATATGAACTAATTTTCATTCATACAATGTCATGTGATTCTTTCCAATTGTTGACTGATACAATACCATCCAGGTTCTTACATTTTCTCACAACACATTTTAACATCTAGATTGGCCAAATCATGAAGTAAATGATATACATGGATTTAAATCATCACAACTTGTTCCAACATTAAAGATCAATACTCTCCACAACTTTCATCCAAAACTTATATACTTATCATTTTAAGAAGAAAGATAAAGAAAACAACTGAGATTCTATGGAGAAATTAAAAGTACACTTTAGTTTAAAAGTAGAAATCATTGTCAAACCAACAAAAAATCTCATTTAAAACCAAAAGTAGTCTAAAACAAAAGATAAAAACTTATCTCAAGTCCGCCACCAAACTTTTGAAGTTCCTTTGAATCTCTTCTCTTTTACAACACTCTCAATATAAAACTAGAAATAAAAAAAAGGATAAATATGTGGTGCCTGAAAATCTATCCAACTAACTCCCCAATTTTTGAACTTTCAAAACTATTCCAGTACTTTCAGGACCTCTTTCAAAGTCCTAATTTTCTTATTTTTATAATTCTCTGAAAAGTGCCTTCGTATCTCTTCAAAATGTGTCTTTATTCGATGTATTTCCCTAAGAGATGCATCCTTTGGCAATAATTTTTGTCCATGGTGGTTGTAACCACCTATTAAGCCAATAAGTGCCTCAAAAATCTTTTCAAAATTTATAAAAACTAAATTTACTCATCTCATAACTGCCACTGGTGCTTAAGCATGGGGTCTCTGACGGTTAGGTGTAACCTTCTCTGTTTACCCGGTGCGTAAGCGCCAGATCTAGCGCTTAGGCGCCAAAACACTTTTGCACAATTTTCACCTATTTGCTACAAATTTGATCTTTTTACACTCCTTTAAGCATTTTTTTTACCTTTTTACATGCAACTGAAAGAAAAACACAAAAATACCTACCATTAAAGTGCAATATCTCAAAAATAGGTATAAAAATATGTCTAAAAATACTATATATTTTAGACTTATCAAGGTTCACCTAGGTTAGAGAATTACTTGGACTAATTTCCATGATTTTAGAGGTTTAATTTAATTATTAGAATTACTTGTTTGTTTTGATTATTAATTAAATATAAAATAGTATTTATGTAGAAAATTATATTTTATATTTTTATTAAATCTCTGTGAGTACAGGGAACCTAGAGAAATGAATTTCATATTTCTGTGATTATATTTTAATTATTAGAATTATTTTAATAAAAAATTCAAGAAAGTTCATTTTAAGCCTTTAAAAATTAATATCTTCACTTTATAAATTATTAAAATTATTTTGATTAGTCTAAAGTGATCAGGAAGTCAAATGTGACATTTTAGTATGTTTTCATAATTATACAATTTTTTTATTTTTTAATTAATTTTTATTTAATAAATACTTAAAAATAACTTGAAAATGAAGTATTTATTTTGATTCCACTTTTATTTCTCTTAGGTTCCTCCGATCATAAGGAGCTCTCAAAACCAATTTAGTGATTTTTTGAGTTTTATTTTAATTTATTATAATTATTTTATTGCCAAAAATGCAATTTCACTTAATTAATCCATTTTAGCGGTCAATTAATTCCAATTTACTTGAAATTTTTATGGGAGGCTCCTCTCATATTAAGTTACAATGGAGAATGATTTTTGTATCATTTACTTTTATATTTTGTCCAATTTAATTACATTTCATTTTTAGGTTTTAATTGCAATTAGGGTTATTTTTAATGTGCTAAATCAATTTTATATTTTTTCTAGAGTCCTCTGACCACAATGAACCTACCAAAATAAGTTTTGTATTTTTTTTAGGAATATTTTAATTTCTATAATTATTTTATTAAAACATATATGATAAGCTTGAAAATAAGATATCTCTGCCTAGAGACCTCCCCTGACCTTGGAAAAATCAGGGAAGATCCTTCATGAGAGAGAGATCAAAAGCCCCAGAAATTAAGTCATGGTTAAATTTACATGCAAACGGAGTTAAAAATAAGAAATGCACCATTTATTTAATTAAAAAAACACACATGCATCAAACAAACATGAAGCCATTTCCACATTGTTCTACTCACTGAGCATAAGGGTATTTTTATTTTATTTTTATGATTTTCCTACACCATGATATGGATATTTGAAGGTATGGTATTGAAATAAATCAAATAAAACCCTATTTTTCTACTTATCCAGCGTGGCACGTCCTCATCTCAACTAACTCCAAACCGCACATGCGTCCGCTTCTGGTTAGGCATTGCCAGCTTAGTTAGCCTACTGTATATGCATCGATACTTCATCAAACATGATCTCAACCATCCGTCTGGTACACATGAAAATGGATAACATCCGTTTATCGTCCCTAAGTCCCTAACCCGAGAGCCATTAAACTTAAAACCATAAAATCTCTCTCGATACTCAACCAAATCTCTTTTGCTTTATTTCTATAGATGCGTCTAGATTAGGAGAACGTATCCACATGGTTAATTAAGTCTTAAATCGAGTCTATGAGCATGGAGAATTAAAATAGACTTAAATTAAGGGGAGATTTTAATACCTTTGCCCAAGAGGTGTGGCCTCGATTGGGTTCCTCCAAAAGGTTGAGTTGAGTTGAGAGAGCTCCTAAATGAAGCCTTGGGCCTTAGAGAATTGCCTAGTTACGATTTCGATGAAAGCTAATTTTGGGTATTGATCAAAGTCTATGTTGGGTGGTCTAGTGATGGAGCTTTTGTGGGGGATTTGGGGAATTATGTCCTGGTTTTAGCCTGATTTTGAGCTCCAAAATTAAGCTAAGATAGTTGTTTTGAGTGGCTAAAAATAGAGGGCTTGCACTTAGGGAAGCTAGGAAAAGATTTAGGAACAATTTGCGATGGTCTCCCCAAGGAATTTCAACAACTCCACTCTCTGCCGAGAAGAGAGAATTTAAATAAAAGGGGCCATGGTGGCTCTCAGACCAAGCTGAGGTGGTTGGGATGTTGCTTAGGTAGAGGGTAGAAAATTTCTGATGGCCAATTGGATTGGTGTCACTTGGATGGGTTCAATTTTAGGTTTTGACCTAGGTGGGGCTCTTGAATTTGGGTTTTTAACAGCCAAGGTGGTTGGTGGCGAGGATCAAGTCACCATCCCACTGAGGATGATCAGTGGTGGGTTAACATGCAAAAAATTGGGTTTATGCATGAGTAAGGGTGATTAATTGAAGTGGAATGGGTTTTGGGCTAGATTGGGTTTAGATTGGATTTTGCTTCATTGGAATGAGCTTGGGTGGCTTCCCATTGTTGACCAAGACTAGGTAAGCTAGCTGAAATGATGTAGAGAAGTCCCCATTCATTGGATTTATCTAAGCATGGGTTAGAGTGTGTCATTAAAAAAATTAAAAAAACTTTTTAAGGGAGTCTGAAAGTGGCTCTTTCTTTTTCCATTAATAGTTTGGTGAGTTGGCAAAGGCTCATATGGCTCACCTATGGCTTGGGATGGCTTCATGGCTTGTCCTTTGCTTGGCCAATTTGCATGAAAATTGATTTTAATATTTTATGGGATATTTTGATGGTGTTTGTCATGAGGCTTAATATGTAATGGTTTTTGCATGAATTGGGAATGTAGGGAATGAGTTTTATTAAATGATGACGAGGAGGAAAATTTTCATGTGGGCTTCTGATACACCTAAAATATATAGTATTTTTAGACGCATTTTTATACCTATTATCAAGATATTGCACTTTAAAAAAAAGGTATTTGTGTGTTTTTCTTTCAGGTACGAGTAAAAGAATGAAAAATGCTAAAAAGAGTGAAAAAAGATTAAATTTGGTGTAAAAATGTGAAAATGGTACAAAAAAGTATTTTGGTGCCTAAGAGCGAGATCCAACGCTTAAGCGCTGGTGAAGTAGAGAAGGGCGCGCCTAAGCACTAGTGGCCCCGCGCTTAAGCCCTAGAGACAGTTATTTGATAGTTTAATTCATTTTACCAAATTTTGAAGGGACAT
>NEWO01001258.1:81646-95836 GCA_003013225.1 Phalaenopsis aphrodite
AGAATTTAAACCTGCTATTATCTAAATGGTATCAAATAATAAGTTTGGGGGGATCACCAACTGAAGATCAAAATTTACATCTCGCCAATTTTCTAGAATTATGTGCTACATTTAAATATTATGGTGTATGAGATGATGCCATAAGACTTAGGTTATTTCCTTTCTTACTAAGGGATAAAGCTAAGATGTGGTTGAGTTTGTTAGAACCTTGATCTATCAGAACTTAGGGTGATTTAGCACAAAAATTCCTTGCTAAATATTTTTCATCATAAAAAACTGCGAAGCTTAAAAATGATATTACATCGTTTGATCAGTTTCAAGGGGAATCTATTTATGAAACAGGGGAATGATTTTAAGAACTCTTAAGAAAGTGTACACACCATACTATACCAAATTGTTTAATAATTCAAACTTTTTATAATGGATTAGCTGGATCTCTTAGTCTATTATCGATGCCGCTGCTGGTGGTTCATTGATGTCAAATCCATTTCATGACGCTTATGCTTTAATTGAAGAAATGACTACCAATAATTTTTAATGGCTTTCTGAGAGGGTAAATCCTAAGAAAGTAGCCAATATTCATGGATCTGATGCATTTCCTATGTTAGCAAGTCAAGTTGCTGCAATCTCAAGGAAGTTAGACCAATTTGGAATGAATTTTTCTCAACCAATTTCAATGATTGAAGAGAATTTATTAGGCCAAATGGTAGATTCTCAAGCTTCATTAGAAATTTTGAATGCCCTAAATAACAAGCAGAATAACCCATATTCAAATTATTATAACCCAGGTTGGAAGAACCATCCCAACTTCAAATGAAATAATATTAGAGGTGGTAATAATCAGCAATGGGGGAGCAATCAAGTAAACCCCTTGGGAAAGTGGAACAACCTATGGATAAATAATTATAGATCTACTTATACTCTAGGTTTTAATAGTAATCCACAATTTAAGGAGAAGAAGTTGTCTATAGAAGAAGTGGTGTTACGAATAGGAAATCAGTTACAAAGTCAAGGAGCTACAATTAGAAATATTGAGAATCAACTTAGGCAAATCAAAAATTCATTAAGTAATAGATTCCAAGGAACACTTCCTAGTAATACTGAAATAAATCCAAAAGACCAAAATAAAGAGTAAGTAAAAGCCTTTCAACCTAGAAGCGAAAGAGAGTTAGAAGGTAGGGTTCAAAAAGAAACTGGAGTAGAGAGAGAAAAAATTGAAGAATCGAAAGAGGACACTCGAAAAGATTTTGAAAGGCATATTTCTCCACTGAAAATTGATTTAGAAAAACCAAAACCTCCATTTCCTTGGATAATTCATCAACAAAAGTTGGATAAGCAATTTTCAAAATTTCTATAAGTTTTTAAGAAGCTTGTAATTAATATTGTATTTGTTGAAGCCTTAAAATAAATGCCAAGCTATGTAAAGTTTATGAAGGATATTATCAATAGAATAAGGAAGTTTTAAGACATTGAGATTGTTGCACTTAGTGAGGAGTGCAGTGTTATAATTCAGAAAAAGCTTCCTGAAAAGCTTAAAAATCCTGGTAGCTTTACTATTCCATGTGCGATAGGAGACAAAATTTATGGAAATGCTTTATGTGATTTAGGTGCAAGCATTAACCTTATGCCATTATAAATATTTAAAAGATTGGGATTAGGATAAATAACCCTTACTATTGTAACTCTTCAGTTAGCAGATGGTTTGGTAATATACTCTAAAGGAGATGTCCTAATGAAAGTGGATCAATTTATCTTTCCTATTGATTTCATTGTGTTGGATATGGAGGAAGATAAAGAGATACCTATCATTTTGGGGAGACCATTCCTAGCCATAGGAAGAGCAATGGTAGATGTGCAGAAAGGAGAATTAACAATGTCCGTCAATGATCAAATTGTTACTTTTAACATTTCAAGATCAATGAAGTATCCTACAAAAGGTAAAGATGATGAATGCTATAGAATGAATGTTATAAGATATCTGAGTGAATGTCATTTTAAAACTTATTATGAAGAAAAATTCAAAGAAAAAGATTTGGAACATGAGCAAGAAGAGGAATTAGATCAATGTGATGATCTTTTTCAAGAAGATTCAAACTATGTTTGAGAAAGTTTTGAAATTTTGGACACGATACAAAAAGATAAATCATTTTGTCCATCAATTGAAAAACTTTCAGAATTTTGGGTTAAGGCTTTTTCCTGATCATTTAAAATATGTCTTTTTAGTTGATTCCTCTACTTTACCAGATATAATTTCCTCAAATTTAATGATTGAAGAAGAAGAAAACTGATGAAAATTTTGAAAAATTTTAAGAAAGACTTTGGATGGAAAATTGTTGATATTAAAGGAATCGGTCCTTCAATTTATATTCATAAAATTCATATGGAAGAAAACTGCAAACCCAAAGAAGATCATCAAAGGAGATTGAATCCTGTTTTGAAAGAAGTTGTAAGGAAATAAATTTCAAAGTTGCTAGATGCTGGAATTATCTATCCTATTTTAGGCAGTGTGTGGGTTAGTACAGTGCACTGCGTTTCTAAGAAAGGAGGAGTAACTGTGACTGTGAACAAAGATAATGAGTTAATACCTACTAGACAAGCCACAACATGGAGAATATGCATTGATTATAGAAAATTAAATCTTGCCACTAGGAAAAATCATTTTCCACTACCCTCTGTAGATCAAATGTTGGATAGACTAGATGGGCATAAATACTTTTATTTTTTAGATGGATATACCAGTTATCACCAAATACAAATAACTCCAGAAGATTAAGAGAAAATAACTTTTACCAGTCCATATTGTACATTTGCTTTTAGAAGAATGCCCTCTGGTTTATGTAATGCCCTTGCTACATTTCAAAGATGTATGATGGCATTTTTTTTTTATTTAATTGAAAAAGGGATTGAAGTTTTTATGGATTATTTTTCAGTGTTTGGAACTTAATTTGACTCATGTCTAGAACATTTATCAAAAGTTCTTAAGCGCTGTGAAGAAACAAATTTTCTCCTTAATTGTGAAAAATGCCAATTGATGGTAGCAAGAGGAATTGTATTAGGATATAAAATATCAGAAAATGATATGGAAGTAGATCCTACTAAAATTCAAGTGATCGCTAATTTACTTTATCCAACAAATGTAAGGGAAATTAAGAGTTTTTTAGGACACCTTGGATTCAACAGACGATATATTAAAGACTTTTAAAAAATTGCTGAGTTTTTCTGCCATTTAACGGAGAAAAATGAAATTTTCCATTTTGTTGAAGAGTGCCTAAGAGCTTTTGAGTTAGTAAAAGAAAAATTAGTCACTGCACTAATTATAGTTTCACCTAATTGGGGAAAACCTTTTGAATAGATGTGTGATGCTAAAGATAATGTTATTGGAGTTGTTTTAAGATAACGATATGAAAAAATTTTCAAAGTAGTTTACTATGCAAGTAAAGCTCTTAATGAAACCCAATTTAATTATACAATAACTAAAAAAGAGTTATTAGCAATAGTATATGCCTTTGATAAATTTAGATCTTATTTAATTGGAACTCATTACATAATGCATACAAATCATTCTGCCATTAAATATTTAATGAAAAAAGGAAGTTTAACCTAGACTTATAAGTTGGATTCTTCTTTTACAAGAGTTAGATTTTATAATAGTAGATAGGAAGGGAACTGAAAATCAGATTGCTGATCATTTAACAAGACTTGAGTTAAGAAAACCACTCAGTTTTAAAAAATAAATTAATGAATATTTTCCAGATGAAAAATTGTTCAATTTTAATGAGTGGTGTGTTCTGTGATATGTCGACATTATGAACTTTCTTGTTAGTGATATTTTACTCTACGAAATGAAATACCAACAGAAGAGGAAATTTATTTCTGAAGCTAAGACTTATTTTTAGGATGACCCATTTTTATATAAATAAGGAAAGGATATGATTATTCAAAGATGTGTACCTTTAGAAGAGACTTATGAAATTATTCAAAGATGTCATAATTCTAATTTTGGGAGCATTTTGGTGTTGATAAAATAACATACCAAATTTTACAATTTGGATTCTATTGGCCTACTATCTTTAGATATGTTAATGCTTATATTAAAAATTGCAATAGATGTTAACGTGTAAGCAATATTTTTAGGAGAAATGAGATGCCCCTCAATTATATGCAAGAAGTTGAAATATTTGATGTTTGGGGATTAAATTTCATGGTACCATTTATATTTACTATTAGTGGTGGACTATTTATCCAAATGGATAGAAGCAGTTGCTTTACGTTGATGTGATGCTCAAAGTGTTAAAATTTTTTTTAAAACAAACATATTTTGTAGATTTTTGGAATGCCGAGAGTGATCGTAACTGATACGGGAAGTCATTTCAGAAATGCCATAATGGAGAAATTATTAAATAAATATCATATAAATCATAGAATTGTTATTGCTTATCATCCTCAGACAAGTGATTTGGCTGAATTACTCAATCGGGAAATTAAAAAAATTATGGAAACTTCTGTAAATCCAACAAAAATGAATTGGTCAGTAAAACTTGACTATGCTTTGTGGGCTTATAAGAATGTATACAGAACTCCTGTAGGAATGTCCCCACATAGGCTAATATTTGGGAAAGCTTGTCACTTACCAGTTGAACTTGAGCTCAAAGCATATTGGGCGATTAAAAAATTTAATTATAATTTGAAAGATGCTGGTGAGAAGAGATAGTCCACGTGGATGGGCTCATTTGTTGTGACAAAAGTTTATCCTTTTGGAGTTGTGGATATTAAAGATCTTAAAACTGAGAAAGAAGTTAAAGTAAATGGTCATAGGCTGAAACCTTATTTTGTAGGGGACCAGCATAAATTCAATGATTGAATGATGTTGGGTTAACAAGAATAAGCACTGGTTACATCGGGTTGATGACGTAAAACCAAGGGCTTTGTTTGAGGCAACCCATAGTTATCAGTGTGTGTTTGGCTTTGATTATTATTTGTGTGTGATTAAGAAAATTTGGGGTAGTATTTTTGAAAAAATTATGTGTTAGTATTAATTTTAAGACTTTATTTAGATATCAAGATATGATAAAGTGAGTATTTGGATGTTAAGTTGACTAGTAAAAAATTGAGCACTGGCGCTTAAGCGGCCATATTCGGCGCTTAAGCGTGGGAGTTAAAGAACATGTGAGAAATTTAATTTCTAGAAGTTTTAACCACCAATTGGTTGACTAAAATGTGCCATGGCAGTTTTAAGACATGCCCAGAGTTATTAGGGGATTTAGGCATATAAATAGAAGGGTTTTGTGATGGAACTTCACCCCAAAAATATTTTCAGCCCTAAAGCCTAAGAGAAAGAGAGGTTTAGAGAAAATTTCTTCATGGGAGATGGATTTGAAGAAAAAGGAAGAGGCCATGAGGAAGAAATTCATTAGTCAGAGTGCGCAAGAGATGTATAACAAATTCTTAGTCGTTAGTATTGAAGGAATAGAGAAAAAAGATCAACAAAATTGAGGCTAGCGTGACCTTACTTTAGACAAAGGTAAATGAAATTAATGCACATCTAGAGCATATTGGATGGCAATTGAAAATGCAATTTAGCCACACTGGTTATATAGAGGAAGCGGAGAAGGCGATGTATTTTAAGCAGAAATGGATTGAAGAAGATTGTATCAGAGCTCGTCACCACTGTCTGTTTTATCAACTCTTTATTCCAAATTCCCAATGAGAGACTAATGATTGAGCCTTTGCATTGTCAAAGCGAGACTCATCAAACTCAAGTCACCTCTTTTATCGTGGATCCATTTCAAGCTAATCAAAATTTTAGAAAAAAATTCAAAAATATACTTCAAATATGCAAATAATGGCTTCTAAGAGTTCAAATAAATTCCATGAATTTCTTCCCAATATTTTCTTCACACTCTCAAATATTTTGGATCTTCTCAATGTGGAAGAAATTCATGGTGAAAATCAAATATTTTTAGTTTAGAGTAAAGCTCTTACCACGAGATGATCAAATCCGGCGTTTAAATGCTTTGAAATCGCCCCCAAATCCAAGATCTTCAAGCCTTAGATCAAAACTTTCATTTTTAAGAGGAAGGGGATGATGAATAGTGGCAGTTGAATGGTCAAAATCGCGGTTAAAAGGTGTTTTTTTGGGATCTTGCCATCAGCGGGGTCTTCAGCACCATCAGCAAGCTCTATTGAATTAATATCCTAAGTCTCAGGAAAAGTTCACCATTGGCGAGCTCTACTAAATTGGTTCAATTTTCTGATTTTTGTGATTTCGATCAATTTCAAGCCTCAACGACATTTATTTAATTATTATAGACATAATTTTTAAGTGATTAAATGATGTACTAACACAAATAAATATTCACAACATAAAAAATCACAATTATATATAAATTCCAAGGGTTACAATATACGTTACATGACACACCTAAGTTTTGTTTTTTCTCAACCTTAATACATCAATTCAACGTCTTAATCCAAGCCACAACACTCAAAATTCTGAAAACAAACATCCTATGCTCAGTCTCAACTATACAGAGATCTAAAAGCAAAATTCTAAAGAAAAAAAAACACAAAGTTCAAATCACATTACATACATAGACATATAGATAGCAAGGTAAATCAACTACTCTTCAAATTTAGTGCTTGATTCTCTTTTGAGATCACCCATTAATTGAACATGAACGAAGAGGATATAGAAGGGTTGGTATGAAAATTCTTTAGTAGAGTCCTCTTCTATCATTTTCATCCTTCTCATCAATCATATCAAACTTCCTTCGATATGTCCAGAGAGAGAAAATTTTTCTTTCATCCTCCAGTCTAGATGATCGAAGAAATCAGAGATTTTGTTAATTGCATTCTTAAAATTTTGTACCTCTTTCTCCAATTTCATGATTCTACGTAGGATTACTAGTGTCTTGTCCGAAACTAAAGGTTAAATAGGCAGTGAATTCTGAGACGATTGATCCACAATAATAATCATATCATTTTCATCTTCATTGGCTGAGAATTCTCAGTTGGGTCCAAAGGCTTCCAAGGTAGAGGTACATTTTCTCAAATTTCATAAGATACTGGGAACTAACTGCAAAGTAAGAAAATTTTTGAAGGATGTCCAAGCCCATAAGTTGATCCATGAATGATCAGGCCCAAAACAGACTTCACAATTATAGATCCAATATCGATCGACAGTCTCATTGGGATGCAGTAATTTAGAATAGAACTTTCTTTAGTAAATTTATCGATCTTCATCATCGGTAATAGTTTTGCAAAAATGAAGAAGTGTCAGTGTTTTGAAACGAGCTTTAGAATTGTCGCAGAAAAACTAACATACTCGTTTTCTCTAATTTCCCAGTCTTTAGTTTCATCCGTTAAATATTGGTAGATCTCATTCATCGGGTTTCTTGTCGGGATGAAGTTGGAATAATGGCAGACAGGAACATTCTCGATCATGTATAACTCATTAATTCATGTAGGAGTAAAAGTTATCCATCTACCTCGCACATAGAAAACTCCTTGGTTGATTCCATGCAAATTAACATAAAATTTCTTTACCACAGGAACAACTACGACAGCTATAGTGTAGCACAACACTTCCCATCTTCATCGCACAATCATCTCTTCAATTGTTGTTGATGGATTATTCAATCCTCGATTCACAAATCCTCTTTCCTTGATTAATCGTTTCTTTATCAGTACCTTGTTGAAGATTCACTGTGCTTAAGCACTAATGAACTTTCTCCGGATGAACACTCCATTCTACAATTTTTAGTGGAATTAGATGCCATAAGGATGAATTTAGTAAAGTTTCACTTCATTTTTGGGGAAATACAAACTTAAGAATCGAGTTTTGAAGTTTAAAAGGAGTAACTCCCGCCTAAAACCGTAAAAAATCGTCCATTCAAACTACAAAAACCGTCATCCCGCCGGTCTCGCCATCGGCGATGTCGAGGGTTCCGTCGGCAAGCCTTTAAAATTTAATTGCCTGGACTCTCAAAAAAAACCCACCATCGGTGGCGTCATTGGCACCGTCGGCGCCCAAGGTAAAAATTGCACAGTTTCGCTCTGGTCCGAATGTGTTCCAATTTTTTCTATGAAACCATTTTATGATGATTCAAGGGTAAATATGAGTAGTAGAGTTCAATACTACCACAAACTAATGATAACTTCAAATAAACTACTATAATTGTAATAAAAATAAAGATAATTATGGGGTTCCTCCCATAAAGCGCTTGATTTAACGTCGTCAGCCTGACTTATTCATATATTATTCAGGTTGACTGATCATTAAAACCTCTATAAAATTTGATCTTATACCCTCAAAATATAGCTTTAATCTGTGTCCATTTACTTTAAATCTATTTCAAGTGTTTTGATCTTCAATTTTAATAGCTTCGTAAGTATAAACTTGAGTCACACTAATGGTCCTAACCAATGAGACTTCAATTTCCCAGGGAATAACTTCAGCCTTGTGTTGTAAAACAAAACTTTTTGTCCTGATTCAAAGTTCTTCTAGTTAATCTTCCGATCATGCCATAACTTTAGTTTCTCCTTATAAACTCTGTCGTTATCATAAGATTAATTTTTTAATTCTTCCAATTCATTCAATTGTAACAATCTCTTCTCACGAGCATCTTTCAAATTATAATTGAATTTTTTAATCGCCCAATATGCTTTATGCTCCAATTCTTTTAGTAAGTGACAAGTCATTCCAAAAATCAGCCTGTAAGGAGTCATTCCAATAAGAGTCTTACAAGCAGTCCTGTAAGCCCATAATGCAGTATCCAGTCTAGTGCACCAATCTATTCTACTAGGGTTTACAGTTTTCTCAAGTATTTGTTTAATCTCTTTATTAAAAACTTCATCTAATCCACTAGTTGGAGGGTGATAGAAAGTAGTGATTCTATGAATAATATTAAAATTTTCTGTCAATCTCCGAATGTATTTATTCCTAAAATAGGATCCTTCGTCAGTGACAATCATTCTCGACATTCTGTATCTAGTGCAAATATTTTTCATTAAAAATCTTGAAACACTTTCAGCGACACAACGAGGTAAATCTTGTGCTTCAATCCACTTTGAAATTTAGTCTACTGCAATTAATATGTATAAGTTCCCAAATGAAGGAATAAATGGTCCCATGAAATCTAATCCCCAAACATCAAAGATCTCAACTTCTAACATGAAATTCAGAGGCATTTCATTTCTTCTACATATATTGCCTACTCGTTGGCATTGATCACAAGTTTTTATGTATCTACAAAAATCTCTAAAGATAGTAGGCCAGTAGAATCTAACTTGTAAAATTTTATAAGCATTTTTATCAATCCCAAAATGTCCTCCAAATTCAAAATCATGACATTTCTGAATGATTAGTTTAGTTTCTTCATAAGGTACACATCTTCTCTTAATAAGATCCTTACATTATTTATATAAATAAAGCTCATCCCAAAAATATGCCTTCGCATCATGAATGAATTTTCTTTGCTGTTGCAATATCATCATAGGTGGCAAAAAATCACTTGCAATATAATTAACAATATCAGCAAACTATGGTATTTTCCACTCATTAATATTATAAAGTTGTTCATCAGGGAAACTATTTGTAATTTCATTGTCGGTGTCAGATAATAAAATGATTTTCTAATCTTGACAAATGATCAACAATTTGATTATCTGTTCTCTTTCTATCAATAACCACAAGATCAAATTCTTGCATAAAAAGTATCCATCTAATTAACATTAGTTTGACATCCTTCTTTTACATCAGATATTTAATAGAAGAGTGATCAGTGTGCACAACACATTTAGTCTCAATTAAATAAGATCTAAATTTGTCTAAAGCATAGATAATGGTCAGTAACTCTTTTTTAGAAATAGTATAATTAATTTTTGCATCATTAAGAGTTTTTCTAGCGTAGTATATAACTTTAAAAATCTTTTTATACCTTTGTCCAAGAACAGCTTCAATAACATAATCACTAGCATCGTACATGAGTTCAAATGGTTTCTCCCAGTTAGGTAAAACTATAAAAGGGGTTGTGATTAATTTTTATTTTAATAACTCAAAGGCATTTAAACAGTTTTCAGTAAATTCAAATTTCTTGTCCTTTTCTAAAAGTTGGCATAGAGGTTTAGTAATTTTTTAAAAATCTTTAATAAAATGCCTGTAAAAGCCAACATGTCCAAGAAAACTCCTAACCTCTCTTACATTAGAAGGATGTGTTAATTTAGATGTAACTTGAATTTTTACAGGGTCTGCTTCCATACCATCTTCCAAAATTTTATGCCCTAACACAATTCCTCCTGCAACCATAAATTGACATTTCTCCCAATTTAGAACTAAATTAGTTCTTTTGCATAACTCCAAAACTTTTTTAAGATAATTTAAGCATGCGTCAAATGATGTTCCAATTACAGAGAAATCATCCATAAATACTTTCAATCCATCATCAATTAACTTACTAAATATAGACATCATACATCTCTGGAATGTTTCATGTGCATTACATAATCCGAAAGGCATTCTTCAAAAAGCAAAAGTTCCAAGAGGACTAGTAAATGTTGTCTTTTCTTGATCCTCAAGACCAATAGGAATTTGATGGTAACCAGTATATCCATCTAAAAAACAAAAATATTTGTGCTTAACAAGTTTATCTACTATTTGGTCTATAAATGGTAAAGGGAAGCGATCTTTCCTAGTGGTAGTGTTTAATTTTCTATAATCAATGCAAAAACACCTCCCATTAATTTGTGTGATAAGTATTAATTCATTATTCTCTTTTATTTCAATAGTACTCCTCCTTTCTTAGGAACACAATGAATTGGACTTATCCAAGCACTGTCTGAAATAGGACATATAATTCCAGTGTCCAACCATTTCAAAATTTTCTTCTTGACTACTTCTTTCATCATTGGTTTTAATCTCCTTTGTGGATCAGCTCTTGGTTTATATTATTCATCTATTATAATTCTATGCATACAGATCGAAGGACTGATTCCCTTGATATCAGCTATGGTCCAACCAAAAGCTTTCTTATATCTTTTTAATGTATCCAAAAGTCTTTGCTCTTGCAAATTATTTAATTCTGAAGATATAATAACTGTTAGTGTAGATGAGTCTCCCAGAAACACATAATTCAAGTGGTTAGGTAATATTTTCAACTCAAGTTCACGTGGTTTTATAATTGACGGAACTAAATTCTTATCAGCATTTTTTGTAATATCTAGCATTTCAAATCTTTTCAGAGCATAATATAATTCTTCATTTTCTATTTCATCCAAAATAACTTCATCACTATCTTCAAATTGTTCTTTCTCTTCAAAATATTCTTTAAAATGCTCGTTCATTAGATGTTCACTAATTTCCATGCGAAAATATTCATTATCTCTTTCAACAATAGAGTGTTTCATAGATTTCACAATGTTAAAGGTCACTTCTTGATCGTTAACTCTCATAGTTATTTCTCCTCTTTGAACATCTATCATAGTTTTTCCAGTAGCTAAAAACAGTCTCCCTAAAATGATAGGTATTTCTTTATCTTCCTCCATATCTAAAGTAATGAAATCCACATAAAAGATAAATTTATCAACTTTTACTAACACATCTTCTATAACTCTCTTAGGATATGTAACTAAACGATCCGCTAATTGATGAGTTACAAAAGTATGTGAGACTTCTCCTAATCCTAATCTTTTGAAGATTGATGGAGGCATAAGATTAATGTTGACTCCAAAATCACATAAAGCTCTTCCATAAAATTTTTCACCGATAGCACATGGTATAGTGAAACTACCTAAATCTTTTAGTTTTTTAGGAAGCTTTTTCTGAATAATTGCACTACATTCTTTGCTAAGTGCAACAGTCTCATTATCAGTGAACTTCCTTTTCTTGTTTAAAATATCTTTCTTAAACTTCACATAATTGGGCATTTTCTATAAAGCTTCTACGAAGGGAATATTTACCGATAATTTCTTAAGAATTTCTAAAAACTTAGAAAATTGTTTATTCTATTTGTGTTGCTTCAATCTTTGAGGAAACAGTGGTGGAGGTGTCTCCACAGTAATTTTCATTAGTGTAACTGCATATTCTAAATCTGAGTATTCATGATTCTTTTCTTTTTCTATGTCCACTTTCTCTTTTTCTGTTTCCGTTTCTTTCTGCACTCTTGTTTCCAATTCTTTTCCACTTTGTAATTGTATCGCTTTTATTTGTCCTTTTCCATGATCTTTAGGATTTGGTTCCACAATACTAGGAAAAGTTCCTAATGTTTGGTTACTAAGCACAGTAGTGATATGTCCTAATTGATTTTCAATATTCTTAATAGCAGTTCCTTGATTTTGTAATTGATTTCCTTGAATTTGTAATTGATTTCCTTGATTTTGCAATTGTTGACTCATGTTTAATATCATCTCTTCCTTAAACAACTTCTTTTCCTTAAATTGAGTGTTACTGTTAACTCCTGAAGGATAAGAAGGTTTAAAAATAAAATTTCCTTGGTTGGATGAATTTCTTAATGGGTTCACTGGGTTGTTCGCTCATTGTTGATTTGTAGTTGAATTGTAATTTCAATTAAAGTTTGGATGATTCTTCCAACCTGGGTTATAAGAGTTCGAATAAGGGTTGTTGGGTCGTTTAATAGCATTTAAAGTCTCATACAAAGGTTGAAAATTCACAAATTTCCTAAATGAATTCTCTTCCATCATAGTAGGTGTTGGAGAATAATTCATTCAATAATGATCTAATTTCTTTGATATTGCAAAAATCTACAAAGCTAACATAGATATTGCATCAGAATCGTGGATACTAGCTACTCTTTTAGGATTGAACCTTTCAAAGGGCCATTGAAAATTGTTGGTAGCCATCTCTTCTATTAACAAATAAGCCTCATCAAAAAGTTTTGACATTAAAGAACCACCAGCCGCAGCATCTATAATCGATCTAAGTGATCCCACTAATCCATTATAAAAATTTTGAATTATCAACCAATCTGGTAATAAATGATGAGGGCATTTCCTAAGAAGATCTTTAAATCTCTCCCAAGCTTCATATATCGAGTCTCCATCAATCTGAAAAAATGATGTTATGTCATTTCTATGTTTAGCAATTTTGGATGGAGGGAAACATTTGGATAGAAATGTTTTTGAAAGTTCTCCCCAAATTCTAATTGATCATGTGCTAACGAATTTAACCACATCTTAGCCTTATCCCAAAGTGAAAAAGGAAAAAAGTCTAAGTCTAACAACATCGTTTGAAACTCTGTCATACTTAAAGGTAGCACAAAGTTCTAACAAACTAGCGAGGTGTAAATTAGGATTTTCTATTGGTGTACCTCCAAATTGATTATTTTGTAATATTTGGATAATAGCATGTTTAAGCTCAAATGAATTAGTAGCTACATCAGGATTTTGGATAGATAAGTGAATTTCATCGGTTGTAGGATTTGCATAATCTCGTAGGGGTCTAGGTTGGTGTTCATTTTCTATCCCTTGATTGTTTATGTTATTTTCCATTGTGTCAAGATTTCTAGGTTCTCTTTTTAATCTTCTAATTTTTCTAACAGTGTGTTCTAATTCCGAATCGTAGGGTATAAGATTTTCAGGTCCAAATTTACGCATATAATGGAAATCAGTACACAAAAAAATAGTTAACTAAATATGAAAATAAGTTGCAATTCCAGTAAAAGTTTTCTAATAGTCCAAATTTGTCTGCTACTCTAATTATGATTCTTGTTTACTCCCCAGCAATGGCGTCAAAAACTTGACAACGACTTTATATATGCTTAAAAATAAAAGAATTTACTACTGCTGCTAGAAGATTTAATTCCTCAGCAATGGTACCAAAAACTTGACAGTAGTTATAGATTCGATAAAGATGTATATATAAAATATTTAATAATGGTAAAGTCACACTTATCAACACAAGTATACGTATCGCTCAAGTACTATAGGGCTCTAAAAAAGTCCTAGATATCGATCCCACAGGGAGTAATATTAGAGACTACGAACTAAGATTTTAGAAAATCAATACTTAATCACAACAATATAATCCAAATTGCTTATCTGTCACTAATCGACAATCGAAATAAATATGTAATTTTAATAACTCTTAAATGACTAATTATACTAATAAAGTTTCTAATGTGAAATTCAATATATAAGAAAGCATCCTTCTCCTTGTCAAGAAATTATAGTGAATCA